>JBBPMM010000509.1:0-20055 GCA_038090335.1 Solioccasus polychromus
TCCTTCTGCCATTCTTGGGCCTGAGTTTGTTGCTCACGTAGCCGAAGTCACCGCTCATGAGTAATTCAACGCCCTTCTCCTGAGGTTCAATATGTGGAGGGAACCATTGTGTGTGCCAATGTGTGCTTGCTGAATACCCGTTATCGCCGTCATCAATGCCTGTATCTTCGTCCTCCTCATCCTGGTCTCCCCTCGAGCGGGTAGCTCCAAGAAGACGTACCAGCTCACCATAGGTGATTCCGTCGTTCATCCTTTCAGTAGCACTGCCAGACTGCAACTGTTGAAGGTCAAACAACGCTTACAAGCGAGATATAAGAGAAGTTGGCTGAGAGCATATAGGGATGGACCACCTACAACGCAAGATCTGAGCAATCGCGGTACTGCCCTGGTCCTGGTGGGGGGATATGTCTTCTTGGCTGATTTCGAGCTCCCCCACGTTATCGTCGCCCTCGAGATAGGCATCAGGGCCCTCGTAAGCATCGTCGTCATCGTCGGAGGGCATGTTGATATCGAAATCGTACTCAGGCATGGGGAAGGAGGCTTGGGAAGACAGCAGTGCTCTCACGTGGCGCAGTAAGTAGTACTAGTGCAGACGAGTCAAGGCTCTCCTGTCCGGACGATTGGCTATCCCAGTTTCGGCGTTGAAACGGGCAGGGCGAGCATCCTCTTCGACCAGAGCAAACAAAAGTCCGGGATAGATAGTTAACTTGCATATCGTGCTCTTTGAGCAGTACTTCTCTATGTACATGTAGGGCAACTAATACGCACATACTCACGGAATGTCGCTCGCCGACTCGTAGAGAATGTTGCGAGCTAGCATTCGGTACGAAAGTGAGTATCAGACGATGCTTTGTTTTCCAACTCCGCACTCTGCGCGCTGGTTGCTCACTTCGACAACCACAAGTCTCAGGTCACCGAGCGAACCAACGATGACGGTCCCCATGACTATTACTGCGGATGAAGTCAACTGTCTCATCCATGCCTATTTTCAAGATTCCGGTAGGCGGCTCGGCAACCTGTCTCTCGCCTCTAACTCTGTTCAAAGGCTTTCAGCACTCTGCTTTCACGCTGCGCATGGAAGGGCGGTTAGATCACTCTCATCACATCAAGAAACACATACCACGCGGCGAGTTGGTCGAACGACTGAGCAAGGCATTGTTATATGCCGAAGTCGAGGCACACTGGAAAAGCGATTCGTTCGCAAAGAACTGCAAGAGTGGTTTCTCTCTGTTGGAGCGTCATGTATGCTCCTTTGAACCGGATGCGGCGCTGCTGGCCCCACAGCTCCCCGGGGAATCTAATAACGTGGTCATGCCAGCCGGCGACGGTGGTATCAAACGAAAGTCAGTTTCGCCTACCACAGAGGATGGACGTGCTGAGAAGCGTGCGAGAAAGGATGTCGAAGATAATCATGTGCCTATGGCTGTTGACGGTGCGTTAGTCAGTTTGATAATTATACCATGACATGACCTGTATTCTAGGACCTTCCAGCACCGCCCCTAAGGAGGCCAAACCGTCTGATTCACAGCAACTGCCCTCAGAAGTCGTCATGAAGAAAACCAAAACGAAACGTTTGGATGCTGTTAGACTACTACAAGCACACAAGGCCGAGGTAATATTCGTACACAATGGCAATAAACCTACAGTGACATGGTTTCTAGGTCTTCGTGGTCGCTTGGAGCCCGACTTCGGCAGGACAACTTGTATCGGGGTGCGTACCAAACAAAGACTGGTTAGTTTCAAAGTTAATTTGATTCGTGAATTGTTAGATCACGCGACGCAACTGTCAACTATTGGGACGTTCCATTCGATTCATGCGAAGGGCCCTCAACCCCTTCCCTGTCACCAACATTAACATTAAACCATCTTACTACATCTTCCCAAGCCGACTTGACATCCATCGATTGGAGCCCCGACGGTTCGCTTGTTGCAATGGGATCGTATGATGCAATGCTCCGAATTTGCACATCCGCAGGAAAAGCACATCTCACAGATGATCACCACAAGGTTAGCAGAAGATTTTGGGGTGAATTTCACTAATACCTCTGTAGGGTCCCATTTTCGCTGCCAAGTTTTCTCCTTCGGGACAATGGATAGTTACTGCCAGCTTGGACAGCACGTCATGTGTGTGGGACATAAAAAACAAGAAACTACATCGACAATATCGAAATCATGAAGGTAACGTGCCTTTGGACTCACAAGAGGAACCCACCTTATAAGGCGTGTCAGAAGCTTGTTGTCTGGATGTTGACTGGATTGATGACACTACGTTCGTAACTGGTGGGAGTGATCGTGTAGCTCATATCGTTTCTTTGAACGGGACCAAGCCTATTCAAACTTTAAGGTGTGTTTGTCTATTAAAATCCCTGCCACTGAACCGATGCTCGAATAGAGGACACGAAGGGGAATTGAACATGGTCAAGTGCAACTCATCACGCACACGCCTCGCTACATGCTCTGACGACACAACTGCTCGGATCTGGAATATCGAACTCCTGCATTCGGAAAAGCCCACGTTTACTTTCGTTACTTTGAAGGGCCACAAGCGTTGCCTGACTTCCGTCAAGTGGTGTCCGAATACGCAAGCAGGGGAGCATGAACTGGTGGCAACGTAAGCCCTTTGGCCTGACTCGACGCTTACATATGATCTCACTTCGGAATAGCGCATCGTTCGATTATACAGCCCGGTTGTGGGATTCAGTGACAGGCGACTGCTTGAAAGTATTTACAGATCACACCAAATACGTGTTTGCGCTGTCATTCAGTCCAGATGGCTCCCTGCTGGTAAGCGGTGGCGGGGATAGCTCGTTATTTATTTATGATGTCAAGGTGGGTCAATTCCAACCTCCGGAAACAAACAGTAGGGCTAACCACTAGTGGAGACGCGGGACCGGATTTGGTATTGGACATCTGCAGAGAAGACAGGTATATTCGAGATTGACTGGAAGAGATGGGGAGAAAAGAGTCTGATCGCTATGGCAATGGAGCATAAGGTGGTCGGCATCGTCGATCCAACCAAATTATCCCGAACGCCTTGACTTTTGACTTTTAATTATTTCTTTTACTAATATCGTATATGTATCCGGCTTCGTCGATGACGTTGATGGACGACGCTGATCAATATATGCTGACTAATTAGAGACCCTTGTCTGTATCCGCATGCCTAGTCTTTGGATGTTCAATACCACCATGTTGGGACTCAAATCAGCCTTATCTTCGATCGTTTTACAGGCTGCTGTGCGGACAAGAGCTCAGCCATTTTCAACTGGCTCCCGCGCATGCTTTAGCATATCTAAGAATGTCGTCCAAAGTCGTCCTAACATTCTTTCTCCGTACAGATTCTCCCGCACCATAGTAACAGATGCTCAGACTGTTACACAGGTCTCCTCACAAGATGCTTGGAAAAAATTTGCAATCACAGCCGTGCGTAGCAATAGCGAGTCCACACGCCGTTGACATGTTGATTCCAGTTTCTAGGCTGCTGTTGCAGGGACCGTCGTTGTTGCAGAGGGTTTCTTGAACAGAGATACTCGCGACTCGTTGACTGCCTCCGAGCAGTCCTATTTACATGATAGTTTCAAGTACACAGGAGGTGGTCTTGTCCTGACGGCACTGGCAGCGCGAAGCATGTTCAGGTCAGGGGTTGCTTTTCGAGTCATGTCAGCGAATCCATGTATGTATATTCTTCCTCCCAGCACCCCTCCTTGTAATCATGCCTTTATAGGGCTTGTTCTTGGCGTGAGTCTTGTTGGGAGCATCGGTTCTATGATGGGAGTCTACTATACTCCTCCTGAAAGAACCGTGCAGAAGCACCTCTTCTGGCTGGTAACTCACTGACGTTTGATCATGTGTATTATCTAACTATCTGTAGGGATTCAATGCATGCCAAGCAGCAACACTTAGTCCATTATTCTTTCTTAGCCCAGCTATCCTGTCTCGTGCTGCATTGTACACGTGCGGGGTCGTTGGTTCTCTGTCTTATGTCGGCGCCACTGCAAAGTATGTCCCCCTGTGCACCGCTGGCTTAGTACTCATATCGGATAGGAACGACAGGTATCTCTACATGGGTGGTCCGCTTCTTGCCGGTGTAACCGTTGTAGCTCTATCTTCATTGGCTCCGATGGCCCTTCCACTTGGTATCCGTGGGCTAGCTATTGCCGAGTCTATTTCACTTTACGGCGGCTTAGCTGTGTTTGGCGGATTCGTGCTTTACGAGTGGGCATTTAACCAACTCTATACTCCGAGCTTGTCTCTAATTTATTTTTTCTCAAGTACTCAAAAGATTTTGCAACATGCACGTATGGCGGAAATGGGCGTCATTCCTAAGGACCCCATGAAAGAGTCGATCGCCCTGGAACTCGATATGATCAACATTTTGTAGGCGTCATGTGGTCAGCTCAAATACATAAGTACTGACACTGCCCTAGCATTCGTCTGGTTCAAATCCTCATGATGCGTTCCAACAATAGAAAATGACAGATTACATTGATTTTAGCCGTGAATGTCTTGAGTTGATGTCTTCACTCGCTAACTAGTCACTCTGATCGTCATGTTCCCATTGTTCTATGCGAAATCGTATCGTTTGCTACGAAATTCTTTTCCCTAGGTCCTGTAAAACGCCAACAAAGCTTCCGGGATCAATAATCTCGGTGCCACCATAAGTGAGGCGTTTCCCAGTCTTGGCAGCCCACTCTTCCAGATTTCCATACTCAACGTAACTTGCGCCACCTACAATAAACACCATACCATCTGTGAATGCCATACGTCGCGCTCTACCAGAACTTGGTGCACCACTAGTTCCGGGTCCACCGCTGGCCGCAGAGAGACCAAATCCCTGAGTATTCCGAGGTGCTCGGGGATCGAGAAAGAGAAATTCGTCAGTTTCCTGCAGAGACTGGTTCGATGCGGCTGATGAATCCATTAACGCTTCAGCAAGTCGTGTCACAGGTAGCAATTTGTTCGCGGGCAGGAAATTCTTTACACCTGAGATCAAGTTTTCCAACCCCCCTTCTTTCAAACGGTCAGTGAGCTGCAAACGAAACAACCGATCAGCCGGTAGGCAAAGCACCTAGATGTAATGCGAACTTTGTTTCCAAGGGCAGTAAATCCTCTGAACAGCTCCCCCTGGCCGCCAAGGACCGGTGTGGATGTCCCGCCAACGGCGGGAGTGACGGTCATGCGTGAGATTTCTCTTGTCCGTCGAACATAGTCGAAGGCTGCCGTATCTGCGCCTGCATTCTTCAACTCCTTCTCCAGTTCAGCGATATCATCCTTGGAAATTGCATTGTCAGGTAAAGAAAGGTAAAACACAAGAACAAGTCGGAGCTTGTCTTCGGGGCTGAACGCCCCGTCTTGCCGAGGCGCACGAAACATCTCTAGGATAGATGCCACTGTCTAGCAACTCGTGTCATGGGAAAAATAGTGAAAGGTGGTCAGAAACACTAACTTGCTTGTTGACTGCTTCTTCGGTACTGAACAGTTCATCAAGACCTCTTTTCTTGATTTGCTCCAGCAGTGCAGTAGCGATATTCATGTGCGTGTCAAGTGTCGCCTTGCGAGCTGTAAGTTCAGGGAGTTGTGTTATAGCAGTCTTCAAGTGTGCTGCATTCGATGAAAGGTCACTGTGTTTTGTCAATCATGTGCGTCTGAGCGTCTACCGCGGCCAACTCACAGCTGTGAAATATCATTGACATCACTCACACCCGTTGATCGTGTAATTTCTGCTGCGTCCTGTTTGTACTTGTTCAACTCTGCGTCGATCTCCTCTGCAACTTGAGGGAACGGGTTCGCAGCATTTTTTGCCCAGAAGAAGTCCTTCGAATCAAGGTCGTACGAACGTTTTTGTGGGCTGGTAACGACGACGCGATTAAGTTTCATCTCGAGGCAATCTGACACCAAGGCTTGATAAGTCCAACCGTGAGAGATCATGGATACAAGGTCCACGTTCCTGTCCAGGATGAGCAACACTTTAGAAATTGATCAGAATAAGAATCAGAAAATGAAGAGTAAAATCCCACGGGGCCGCTGGAGATTGGACAATCCAGATGAATCTTGCGAGAAGAGTGAAGAAGTTGGACCATTGGGGCGTGAAGCAGAAAGTAATGCATCTCGAATCTTGACCTCGAGTCGCTTAGCTACCATCTCTGCTGCATTGCCCTTTGGAGCACGGATAATCGGAACATGGCCTGTAGGTCAATCAGTGCCCTTGAGTATTTAGTAATTGATAAAATCACGCACCAGCAGTCACGACGGCACTAAAAATCCCACTTGCAACACGCTCGATCTCAGCCTCGATTTCTTGTTCAGTCGATGATGGTGAATTGAAGAGTTTGTACGAATGATATGTTTTTTGTTGAGATGGGCCTGCAGGAGGCCCTTGAGGCGATGAAGGCGACAACAAGGAGAATAAAGATGGTGATGGGGCGATAAACGATAAGTACTGGTCGACGACCTAATACAGAGCACGTCAACACAAACTGCCGTCGCACAATGGCGAGCAGACGAACCTGCTCAACTAATTCTCCCGTTCCAGAAGCGGCGACCGACGCTGCAAGCTCTTCAAGAAGAGCGCGAGGTAGTGGTTCCACGAAATTAAGGTGGAAGGATTCGTATAGACACTTGTCAAGGTCCTCTGATATTCGGCGTATGTTTTCCAAGGTTGGCGCGACGAAGTAGACAGCGGGAACGTCTGGCAACGGGGGACGCAGTGAATGTAACTGACTATAGATAGCTACGTGAGGATCGTGAAGAAAGACAGACGGAGCCGCGTACACGTGTAAAGTCACGCCAGCATCGCGAAGATCTTGAACGCGAAGTACAGTTGCTAGGACATCTTTTGTCTGCTGGTCCAAGACCAGAACTTTCCAGACCAGAGGAGCGGTGGACGTTGGATTTTTAGTTGCTGGCGCGGACTTGGGTGCGTCCTGAAGGTTGAGTAACGCGAGGAGAGCGTCCGTCTGCGCCTGTTGCAAAGTTGTGGGCGCAATGGCCTGATGTAGTATGAGTGGTGAGGTATCGGCCCGGCGAGCAGAGAGACTTACATGCTTGAGCGCAGAGCTGGCCATGCTTGTCATTGAACACGCCCAACAATGTGCCGTCACGTGGCGCGATTTACACCTTGGCAACGATCATGATGTTGGTACATCTCCCGAGCTTAGGGTCGATATATGTATCATAGCCAATCGACTTTCCGCTGTTATTAAACAGCGTCCTCAAAAGCGCCCCAGTCGTTCCTACCATCTCCCATATCCTCTCCACTCTTTTACTGGTACGCCCTGACTTACACTTTCGCAGGCGCTGAGCATCTTATTAGGACCGGCAGCAATGGGATGCGTACAGAGCGCTCCTTGCGATGAGTCACGACCTATCTCTCCCAGAGAAGGAAAATCGTGGCTTTCTAAGCGAAAGGAAAGGCGAGCACTCAGGAATGCGGGTAGATGGCCTCCATCGCCGGTAGTGCAAGACTGTGCCCCATGGGTAGAGGGTCATAAAACCTTCGTACTGCTCAACAACGGTCAAGGCCTTTTTGTGAACCCGACACCGTATTACGCAAACGATATTCCAATGTTCCGGCTCTCTGGAGCAGAATGATTAAAGTATAGTGTGAGCCTTGTCACGTTTATGTTTCTTCCGTGTATAGTGACTCGATGTTGCAGAATTCTGCTGTCGCAGGTCGTCTATAGCAGACTATATTATTTTTTGCCAACTCCGACAGAATTCTGTTCCTTCTCCGGGCAAGACCAGGACTTGGGCTCAACGGTAGATGTACTGCTAGTTCTGTGCACCCTTGGACACATTGCATTAATATTTATCACCAACCCTATACTCATTCATTCCGATTATGTGCCTTCCGTTTCGCTTAGGGCAGCTATTGACGTTATAACACCAGTAAATGGGAACTCGTAAAAAGTGGCGGATCAGTGCCTACACTCACGCCAGCAGTCGTACTTCAAGTTTAACGGCAAGCTTGTTTACTACCGTTTGGCAAAAGAGACGGACGGGAATGACACGGGTGCAAGTTTGTAACCCGAAACGAACGGAGACCGAGCACAAGTCGCACGCGGAGTCAGACTCGGCAAGTCCCTTCAGCCTATTATCAAGCGAGGGTACCCCCCAAAAGTCCCACCGTTGCTGGTTCAACAAGCGGCTAAATGGAGTAATTTTGTTTCAGTTGACATGTGCATTGCGGATGATGTATCACAACCACAATATCAATGCTATGCACATATTGCCCTTGTGCAGAAGACGGACCCGGCCAAATATGAGAGCATCGCTGAACTGGAGGATTTGATGTGTGTCGAACATGACCCCGGGACAACAGAAAGGGACGGTTGATATTTCGGTCGGCAAGTGGAGCACTTGAACTTCGCCCGTGGACATGAACACAAGTCACCGGCCCATGAGGCGCGCTTGTCAGTCAACCGATGGGGCCAGCACGACCATGCATGGCTGGGATGATTACAATGGCAGAGTTCAAGGGTTGATCTGCTGCCAGATCCCAGCAGCATCGATGCCGGAAGTGACTATCATTGGTGTCTGGCAGCGGTTGTGCGGGTGGAGCTACACCAGGAATCCGGCGAACACAACCAATAAATTCTCACTCCCCCTCCACCAGCTCTTCTGTTCCTCCTTCTCTCCCATGATGTTCTCCAATCCACAGTCCCTGGATCCAAGGTCACACAACGATCCCTTCGTGTCTTACTCCCAAGCACTTCACGATTACACCCTTCGCCTCTGGACCGAGTCCCGGAGAATAGCAGAGGAAAAGGCGCGGTCCAGAGCTGCGCGCAAAGAAGAGTCCTCTCGCAGACGACGGGAAACCGAGACCCCCACTTCGAATCCGAGCCAATCATACATGAATTAGGCTATCCATAGACACTCGTTTGCTTTCCTGGTCGGTATCGTAACACTACAACCTTATGCTCCCCACCCTAGTTAACGCCCAAGCCATGATCATCCAGTGAGCTCAATCTGCATGTCGTGTATCTCTGCAAATCAGCACGTTCTTGTATTCCACCTATATGATTTTGACTTGATCGCTGGTCCGGCCTCAGTATTAACGCCCGGTGTCGTGGTATCCATCCGGCCTTGTGCGTCCTCCCTGGCTCATCGCTCGACGCTTGGCTTGATCCCTAACTAATTTCGACAGGAAACCTAAACCTACCGTCGTACGCTGTTGCGATGGATCCGGGACTGCCAAACACTCCTTAGTTAGATGTCTGTCGTTGTTGATCATCCACCTGACAGTACCAGCGCATGTATGTTCTTTTGATCGTCAATGGATTTCTAAGATAGTCATTTACCTCGCTTGGTAACTTTCCCGATCGTGGGCTACCCTGAATGCGGTCTTGCTTGGTTGGGATGCGCGCGAGAAACACTTTCCGAAATGGCTGCCTTGGCCTGCCCAGTCGTAGGAGGCTAATTGGAGACATGCGCGTGCGTGATGTAGCACGTTCGTGAACTAAAGCAGGAAGTGAGGCGAGCGCTTATTTTCTTTTTTCGTGGAACTTTTATAAGTCATAAAAGGCCCAGGGGTGCAGTTGCTTGCGGCAAAATGCTGCTCAGTCCCAGAGCTGTTGTACTCATTTTTGCCGCCGTGCTGGTGAGAGGGCAACAATCTGTGTTCTCCGCGCCTGGCGCATTTCCCACCTCCCTCTACTCCGAGTACTACAACAACCCTACAGCAACGTCGGAACAGCCTCAACCAGTGATATCGGACCCAGTTACCGTATGAATTACATCTGCATGAACGCATGCGACTGCTGATTTCATTCTCAGCACCAAGTATTCCCATTTGCGCTCACTGATCCCAGTGTCATCCCTCAGGTACTCAGCGACGATCACAACAACACTTGGTTCTCATATATACAAACTAGAATGACACGACGGACCCTCGCCCACTCCCTCCCGTAGCCGGTTCCGCAAAACTCTTGGAACAAGCCATCGCCCAAGTCAAGTCGATATCGGTTAATCCAATCTTTGGCACGAACCAGTGTGCGCGTTGCCAGGCATCCTTGGAGGTTGCAAAGTTTCTGGCTCTGAGCGCACCCGACCAGGGGTCAGACTTTGCTGTCTCACTGTGTGAATACTTCAATTACTCCTCGTCGTGTGAGACGAGCTATGGTCCTCTCACCCTTGGACCGTATCTTACGCAGGTCATGTCTTTTGCCGACGTTGGGGGTTACGATGGACAGGTGAGCACCCTGAAGTAGCTCACGATTTCGAGTCTAGATGATCCTTTAGCTAATATGTGCCCAATTCCTTGGGCTTTGCACCTACCCCGACACCTTGCCCCTGAATACCACAGGATGGTTTACGAAGCCTAAACCGAACCCCCTTCCCCCTCCAAAGCAGCCTAGTGGCGAGCGATTGAAAGTACTACACGTCTCTGATCTCCACATTGATCCTCGTATGCTTCTTCTTATCTGTCTGACATTTTTGTCCCTTCGATCTCATCGTCTTGCAGGTTTTGCCAATGGGGCAGAGGCCAACTGTACCAGTGGACTCTGTTGCCGTGAGAATGCATACAATAGGGGAAGCCCACAGACACCTATTCTACCCGCACCTCGTTTTGGCTATTATTTGTGGTATGTGCTTCGCCATCTTTTACAGGCCCTAGTTGCATTTCGCGGTTCTACAGCGACTCACCGTATTCATTAATTGCTGCCACTCTTGAGGCAATCCCTATTTTGGCTGGCACGAATGAAACTGGATTTAATTTCTCGCTCCTTACTGGTGATTTACTGGCTCACGACCCGGAAAATCAGCAATCGAGGTGAGTTGAGCACTAGCCTACAGGCGTTATGCTAAGTGCACATCAAAGGGCTTATACCGAGTATTCAGAGGTACGTGACCAAGGCAAAATATGATTCACTACACTAAGTCGAGTCAGGTCGTATTGTATGACCTCCTAAAACGAATGCTTGGGCCAGGTCCCGTATATGCGACGCTAGGTAATCACGACAGCCTTCCTTCTGATTTAGCGGCGTCCTATTCTCTCGGTGGTGATTTAGGCGAGCAATTTGGATGGTACGCTGGATTCTACGTCGTACCGGGTCTCATACCACTGATGTACTTCCAGGTTGTATGACCATGTCACTGCACTTTGGAATTACGAAGGCTGGCTACCAGAAGACTCGGTCGAGTACTCACGGGCACACTATGCAGCATACATGGTGAAACGGACTGACGGATTGAGGGTTATCAGTTTGAACACGAACTTATGTAAGGTTTAACGAGTGAGCCATGCAGTACGGATCTCAATAATGTGTTTTCTTTGTAGGGTATCGGTCAGTGACTTCACGCTCACAATTATTGTTTCTGAACCGTCCGTAGATCAAACTATCTCAATTATATCAATGCATCACACCCAGATACATCTGGTATGATGAGATTTTTGACTGACGAATTGCAAGATGCCGAGGATGCAGGCGATCGCGGTACGTACAATCATCCAAATTACTCCATACTAATGAAGGGTAGTCTGGATTATTGGCCATGTGCCCAGTGGTTGGGACGGTTCCAATTCGTTGATGAACCCAACAAATCTATGTATGTATGCTTAACACAGGTCTCAATCTCAGCTGAACTCTCATTTCTCAGTCTATCAGATGTAAAGCTCTCATTCATCTATTCTTTCTACCCTTTTCATGCGGTTTGCAGTGTTGATCGCTTTTCTCCTCACGTCATTGCCAGTGAGCATACAAAATTTCCCCCCCAAGAAGTCACTAACTCATGCAGATATGTTCTGGGGTCACACTCACGAGGATCAAGTGTCCGTAAGTCTTTTAGAATCTGCATTCATTCTATCTTTGAAGAACGGAACTAGATCTATTATACAAACAATGCCACAGTGATGAATACTGATACCGCTCAAACATTAGCCTGGGTATGTTCATTTTCGTATCCTCTTATTCCAATATTGTGTATTCCCTCCCTAGACTGGACCATCAGTGACCCCTCTGACAAACTTGAACACTGGTTTCCGTGTTTATGAGGTCGACTCTGCTGTATGTTTACAACGCCCTTGCATGTGCAAATCTGATATGATATTTGTAGACTTTCGAAGTTGTGGATGCTTATACGTAACTGATGTCGTATCTGGTATACACGAAGCAATTCTAACGCCATTTTGATAGGTATAAAACTGCTGTTAATACCTTTAGCGCCTTAGACCAACAAATTGAGTATGGACCCACATTCGAGTTGGAGTATAGTACCAGGGAAGCCTACGGTGGCAACATTCCGTGGAGCGACAACGATCCCCTGAATGCAACTTGGTGGCAACTTGTAACTGAGCGTGAGTTCGCGCACAGGAGTGTAAACCCCATCTAACCATTATTATGCAGAGATGGCTGTCAACTCTACCCTGATCGAGGTATGTAGATACACTGTTTGGAACGGACCGAGCATGGTTCCTGACAAGCAATCTAGATGTTCAACACATATCAGGGCAAGAGCTCTATTCTCACGCCTTCTTGTACCGGAGAATGTGCGACAGCGAGAATTTGCTACATCCGTAGTGGATCTGCTAGTATTGCTAAGCAGAACTGTCCGCAAGGATACGGTTCAGTCCAGTGATGGTCATGTTTATAAAGCTTAATTCGTAGCTGTTGTTTAGCAGTTACATGAGAGTGCCCAGGTACTCATAAGGATATAATGCCCATGGGAGTGACTCCGCACATCGAATAGGACGCAAATCCCCCGCGGACGTAGTATACGATCTCACAACTGAAGGTGAATTGGCGAATGCTCGTTTCGGGCCTCCAAATTTGCCGGTGTCGACTCGTCCAGTGACACTCATAACATACCTATTCAGCTTCAACCACTTCAGCTCTCCTAGACATGGAGACACGACACTTAAGAATAATAAACTTGCAGCATATGACTCGGTTGTGCATGTTATGTACGACCGAAGATACGAAATTGGAGAAGGAACGAAGACCCAAACTACCTCGTAGACGGTCTAACGTCGCCGTCCTCCAGCGCCACCGCCCAGCACTACCAACTTCTTTCCGCGCCTGCGACCTCCGTTCCGCTGTTCGAGCTCATGCCAAGCTGCATCTAGGTCCCACTCGTCAGCGATCTCTGGAGTTGCGTTGCGGTTGGTCTGCTGAGAGCGGGACATAGGAGGCGCAGAGTGGAGTGCCGAGGCAAAACTTCTCGAACCCCATGCGCCAGACGTTGGCTGAGAGATCGGAACGTGTGATGGAAGCACTTCAGTCTCGAGAGCAGGCGGTGGGGGGCTTGGAAGATTGGGAGCAACAGTTTGCTCGCGCGACAAAAGTTTCATCCTTTCCCTTTCCTTCTCCTCTGCCCGCGCGCGCGCTCGGTCGTCTTTCTTTTCCTTTTCCCTTCTCCGGGCTATCCTCAACTTGAGTGCACCCTCAAAATTCTTGAGACCGTCCAGTCCCACAACTTTCTCTAGATTAGCTTCAATAAATACAACGTCTGCACCCTCCGGCATGTGGGCCAAGTACTTGCAGCGTTTGCGTAGATCATCATTAACTGTGCCCTCGACCGCGGACTCGACGCGGACAGTGATCTCGTCAGGGAAGGAGGAATATCCGCTGTAATGGGAAAATAGTATCTTGATGTCTAGCGGATGTAGGAAGATAGGTAGGCCAGAAGCTGCTTGATAATAGTAATAAGTCTGTGTCGAAGGAGGGGGCGGGTTCAAATTACGACGTCGGTGGTTTCGGTTGTTGGTGGACTGGGGAAAGCGGTTGGGTTCGATTGCAATGTTCGATGACTTCCCTAGCAAATATGTATCCAGTGGCTGGTCATTCGCAAATGGCGGCAAACGCTGAGTCGCCAAGAATGCATCCGGAATCTCATACAAGTGGGGTGACTCGACATCGTTTCGAGTGCTAACGTGCGTGTGATGATGCTGATGTTCCTCGTACTCCTTGCGAGCCTTGTCGATAGCCTTGGTGAGTAAAGGTGACTCGAGCGCAGCTGCTTTCGCCATTTGGTGGCGCAACTTCTCCTCCGCAGCATCAATGTACACGATGCTAAGTTCGTCCTTCATATCCACCATAGAACGCCGTTCTACAGTCAGGATATCCAGATCCTTCGAAAGATCTGCAATCAGATATTGTGGAGTGGCTAGCATGAACTTGGCGAAGGCATATACATCGGGGAGGAAATAAAACGGCGCCTGGTGAGGTGGCAGGAGATCCGAAGGCCACGTATTCGAGCGAGGGAGCGCTAGAGTGGTGATCTGGGGTCGCTGCATAAGACGCATTCGCATGGAAGCACCTGTACGAGGAGTCGCGCCAAGTGAATCATCGGGCGAGCAGGGAGGTAAGCCCTCTGAAGCAGGCTCATCGCAGCCTTCCTCAAATGGAGCAAACCCTTCGAACCATTTGACACTCTTGAGTTGTTTCGCATTAACGGAGTCGAAGCAAATAGGACAGCGGGCCCATTTAGGATTATCGGAGAGGCTTAGATAATGGAGAATACACGGAAAACAGAATACCTGAGATAATTCAGTGGAATAGGGGAGCGAAAACACGCTGGACACTGACATGACCACACTTGGTCATCCTAGGGACGACAGGTGGGGAAAGGCAGATGGGACAAGTAGTAATGCCCTCATCTGGACCAAGAGTATCCCCACCCGTTGTCGTTGCGTAGGCTGACGCACGCGGAACAACGACCTGCAAGATATCTTCCCACTGGAAGAAACTGTGATAGGTAGGAATTGAGATAACGAATGAGACATGAGAATAAACGGAATATACATGTCTGGATCCGCGAAATGGACTGTATAGTCGCCCGAGGGATTCATGATGAATCTATATTGAGCATTCACGAATCCTGGATAGATACCAACTTAGCACTCGCAGGAAAGCTGATAAGGCTGGCACTCACTCTCCTTGTTCCAAACGCCGTGAGTGGTGGACTTCTTGCCACGCTTAAGCAACGTTTGCGAATGAGTTTGCCTCGGCGGCAGGGTGAAATTGAGGAGATGATTCAGAGACTGGGAAGAGGCCATCTTCGAGGGTCGCTTCGGAGCGTGTTGTCCAGATTGCTCAGAGGTCATTGGGACCGACATGAGCCAGGTATTCCTGCTCTCCGCTTGTCTTGAAGTCGCTGAGGACCTTGCTGGGGCCGTTCCCTTGGAAGGGGGCCACAGGGTGGTACAGGCGAATAGCCAGGCCCACGCTTATATGACTCTAGTCAGCGTCACGTGTTGCCATCCCATCATAATACTGCCATGGCAAAGGGAAAGAACTTGAACCCAGCCGATGCCTACCGTACGTGAAGCTACACTTCGGCCATCGATTGGCTATTCACGGGTATACATCACTCAGGAAAGGCACAACGCAAGAAGGAACTTAAGAAGGCATGTTTTCTTGGAAATATGTAGCTTACTCTCTGACGCACGTTATTGCAGTAGAACAAGACGGAAAGAACCAAGGCCCGCGACTTTGCATTGGTGAAGAAAGATACACGAGGTATTCCCGTTGTTTCTTGTTAGCGCGGCTATTCATCGTGGCCCAGATCTAGAGGATGAAATTGAAAAACTTGAGGCCAGTGTAGAGCCATCTGCTTCGGACAAGTCTCGGTTGACAGATCTCAAAAGCGAGTTGTCAAAAATCATGGCAAAGAAAGAGGAATACGTCAAGGAGCATCCCGAACAACGCAAACTCGTGTATCGTCCCCGTAAAGAAAAGGATGCAAGTCAGAAGGAGGCGCCACCTGTGGAACAGAAAAGAAATTTGTTCAACAAACATGGACTTCCCCGACATCCCGAGCGCAGTATCTACTATGACCCCGTGATGAATCCTTACGGCGTCCCGCCTCCCGGTATGCCTTATATCGAAAGACGTGAGTCTTAAATCAAAAAACTGTCTTATCTATTCATTACATATTCTGTAGCTCTCACCGCAGAAGAAGTAAACAGTGATGTAGGTGGTGAAGGTAAAAAAATCATTCCTCTATTGTGCACTGTTCTGGTACCTAATCACCATAAGACTCGGACGAGGATATTGTCATGCCCGAAGGCCCGCCACCGGGTGCCAACATGGAAGACTCGGAAGGTGACAGCGAAGATGACATTCCTATGCCAGAAGGTCCTCCACCGGGTGTTGAATCAAGTTCGTGAACGCTTGACTTGTTTTGGTTGGTACTGAAGCCCTGAGCAGACCAAAACAACCGAACAGCACCAAGTCAAGCTCCGCCACCATTACTATTAAGCACGCTACCGCCCACATTTCATCCTCTTCTGCCGCCGCCTGGTTTTAGCGGTGGTGTTTACCCAGGTCCGCCCGGTGCCATACCTCCACCTCCACCCACTGGCTTTTTCCCCCGTCGCATGCAATCTTCCGTGACGATTCAAGATCCCCTTTCATCAATCCCCCACCAAACTTATCAATCACATCGTGCCAGTCAGCTGCCACCTGGGCATCCCTCCTTGCCCCCGAAGCCCTCCACTGGTGCTGGTACTATTCTTACGAACACTAGCGCCATTATCTCGGCTGAGCCTGAGTTGCGCGATCTGAAGAAAGAAGCAACATCTTTTGTCCCAGCATCGCTGAAGAGAAAGAAGGCTTCGGGTTCCTCAAAAATCAATGCTGCGCCGTCAGTTAATGTTGACTTAGAGGCACCATCTCCCCAGGCCCGACCCGACCTTGTCGGCGCACTAAAGAACCAGTTGGGAACCGCCACTGTCCCCTCGTTGGATCACGAGTTACAGGAGAAGGGACCAAAAGTATCAATCGTGAAGGCGAGAGACGACTACCACAAATTTGTAGAAGAAATGAGCGACTTCTTGGGCCCTCCTACGAGTTCATGAGACGTTTTCCAGTCTAGGTATTGGACTGTCCTTTTAGCAAAGCGGTGATTTAGTTATGTATTACCAATTACGACATGACTCGAGTACATATTGATGCGCCAAGTAGCAAATATTGAGCGTTTGCTTCCGTGACACTGTCAGTCCACTTCTTTGTTTCGCATGAGCGAGACCATCCTGCTTTGCCCGAGACCGCTTGCACGTTATGGCGGTCGGTTTGTTCTTCTTCCTCTTCTCCCTCATCAGCCACCCTTGAAACCTTTGCCCGCGGAAATTTGGTCAAGGATATTTTCCCTTGCCTTATCACCGGATGCATCTCCGCGGCCGCATCGCAAGCCCACCACGAGTGAACTATGTATTTCGTTCATGCTGGTGTGTAAATCCTTCCGTGTAAGTCCTGAAGTTCATCAATTTTGCGTCCATCAAACTTCGTCTACCTTCCAAGACATAAGACCGCGCAAGCGAAACTTAGCAGCACACTCGGTTCATATATATATATAGCCATTTGATAGCTCCTGATAGACAACTACTCCCACATAATGCTGACATTTGACTTACAGGATGTGGCTGCACCGCTTCTGTATTCAAACGTGAAGCTCTATACTGTCAATGGTCTCGACAAGTTCACATCGCGGCTTCGCGCTGCAGATCAGCAATGGGATTCCATTCGCAGAATACCATATTCCGCGCCCGGAAGATGGGTTCAGGTTTTGGATCTCTCAGAGATGACCGCCATACATGATTCCAAAGCATTCATGGTTGACTCACTGCTCACTATGCTGTTTCCCCTGATGCCGTTCATGACGAACCTGACATTATCGCCAGCCCTTCCATTGAGTCGCCGTGTTCTTGCTTCTCTGACCAACAGGGACGGAAATACTAATTTGAGGATTATCAGCGGTGTCTGCTACGCGGCTTCGTTCAGCTCGCCAACTTCCATTGAAGAGGACCCAGTCGTTCGATTGCTTCGAACGTGTCATCAACTCGAGCGTCTGGAAGTTGTTGCTTGCGATATGGAGCCAGCGGACGCAGAAGATGACGGTCCAGAAGTTGAAATCCCGGCAATAAATATGAAGCTGGATCTCCTCCGATTGCATTCCTTAACCCTATTATCCATGCCCACGTCTTCTCTTATGCATGCTTTGTTAAACACAGCCCTCCCCCACCTGAGAGCTTTAAAGCTCACGTCATACGAGGATATTCCCTATCCGAGGGCCGTCACAACTCGATTCATTGAAGTCCATGGCAGTTCGCTTTCGACACTCTCGTTCTTCACCCCAAAATCATGGCCTACGCGCTTTCATCCTTCTCCAAGTTCTTTACTCCTCACTTGTCCAAACCTACGCCATCTCTCGCTCGAGTGTCCATTGCCAGCCTTGATGCCCCCCGATGTTACAGATTTTGGACAGGCGGCACCTCCATTGCAGATTCTTTCTATCCCTCGACCAAATCATGACTTCTGGAGAACCTTGGAGAACTTGCTTCCTTCATTACCTTCTCTAAAGATTGTGCGTACGAGAGACATTCGCTGGCTGCGGAGGGGATTGAGTCATCATGCACAAGAAGCTGGTGTGCAAGGTGAAATGCGAATTTGGAGGCAGAGGCTAGCAAGACGCGGTATTTGCCTTTTGGATGGCGATTGGAAAGATATGGCCTGAAAATGTAACACGATATGCTCGTTGGATCTTTATTTTTTATGCAGTGCACACACCTACTCTATGTAATAGCCCCATCTCAATCACTGCCGATATGAATTCAGGATACGTGCCATTAAGTTTTTTTTTTTTCCTCTAATGTCTGGTGACTGATGCCCGATGCTTGGGTACGAGGATGTAGCATAGCCGTAATACCCTGTCGTCGGGGGCGCCTTAGTGATGATCATGTAAGTCGGTTTATTAGTTTGGTGCAAGCAACAAGACAGCGGCTGGACAGGAAGAAAAAAAAAGCCGCGCCGCGCCTTTCGGCAGAGCATGCCATAGGACACAGATATCCGTCATCATCAGCCCGGTAAGTGTTCGGAGTGATAGGTCCATTTTCTCATCAGGGTCCAAATTGTTTAGGCTGGTGATTACCGGCTCACCTAAAGCACTTGGCGAACAAACGCAGGCTATACGAAAAGCAGATGGTAATGATTTCGGAAAAAAATTCTATGATGTGCACGTGTGACGTGATCCCTGTTGCCCCCGACCGTCGCAGCCCCCCCCGGATCAAATTTAATTGTAACGTAGCACAGAAGGACGCTAGACAACGCCTCGTCTGTTTCCTGACACTCGGCACCATGGAACTGGTTGCCATCTGCACAATAAAGCCTGCTTTACGAAGGTATGTATTCTTGTGTGGTAGTTGGGCAACAGGGTTCGTACCCATGCTAGCTGTGTAAGATGGGAGAGTGGGAGGTTTGGTTACCTCTCCCTGAGACATCAAAGAGTTCGTGGTATGGCGAATGAGAGACAAAACGTCAACTGCCGGCAAGATGAGCTTCGCAAAAGAGAACTCAAATTCTACCCACCGTCAATCAAAAATGGTCGCAAGGAAGACCAGTCAATTGATCTGCAAATAGAATGGCACAGCCCTTCTGGGCGAGGCGGGCTAGGGCAGGAGAAATATGTGATTCTTTGATAATCTGTCGCCATTCCCCATAAAGAACGATGCGCTTGAGATCAGGGAGAGACTGGCTGAAAAACCAGTCAAAATGGTGGTTAAGATGCCTCCATTTATCTTTGAGCATCTCGCAGGGAAATGCATGTATCCCCAGACACTGGATGGACAGCGATTCACCCAACGACTCGTCTGGAGGCATTGTAAAGTTGATGTAGTAGTTAAAGATCTTTACCCCTGCACATGATCGAAGGAACGGCGAAATCTGATCTGTCGCATGGAAAGCAACGCTTTTCCCGAACTCGACTGTGCAGAGTTGGCTACCGAACTCAACCCATAAGTCTTCCAGCCCATGATGGTCTACCGGAGAGTCGGCGATGACGTGGACAAGGGAAGGTAACTTCCATCGCATGATCTGCCACACAAACGATGGATTCACACGCCCCAAGCGAAGCGTTGTCAGCGCTGGTAACTGTATCGTGGAGTCTAATTGCATGGAATTGATCCAAAATTCGCCACCGAGAGCGAGAAACTGTAGGGAGGGTGCATTGCGAAGGACATCCATCAGAGAGTTGACGCCACCTGAGCGTGCAGCATTGTTGTAATGCCACCACTCCAATCGGGTGAGGGAGGAAAAGGACACGATTTCTGCAGGAAAT
>JBBPMM010000510.1:0-19958 GCA_038090335.1 Solioccasus polychromus
AATACCCTCTGTAGCTCAAAAGCTCCAAAACCCTTTCAATGATGTTGCCATTTTATATTGCTTATAACTCAACCAAATTTGGACCAAATCACATGACATAGGGGGCAATTTTGTAGCCAAGAGTATGGACTATCTTTCTCTCCAGCAAAGCTTGATGTGATTGTTCCAGGTGATTGCAGTGCACTTCATGCACTCCATCAGAGTTAGTTATTGAAAGGGTTTTGGAGGTCACTGTAGGCCCTGCTGAAGAATTTCTCCACATGAGAATTCGAAGAGAAGGCAGCAAGATCCTAGTGGATCAATGCACTTACCTCGAAAAAATCATTGAGAGATTTGGACTTCAGAATGCCAAAATCACACCCACTCCCTTACCTCAGGGTTATTACCCTATCACATATGCTGGAGTTGTTGACCCGGGAATTCAGAGTTGCTTCCAACAAGTGATTGGATCCCTACTTTACATCACACTAGGCACTCGTCCTGACATTGCTTACACTGTGATCGCCTTGTCTAAGCACTCGGCCAAACCCTGTCAAGAACATCTTGATAAGGCATTATACATATGCCGATATCTACTTGGGACTCGTCATTACTCCCTCGTATATGATGGTTCAAGTCAGGCAGGCCTAATAGCTTTCTCAGACTCGGACTGGGGTTCAGATCCTAACACACGCCGATCCCAGATTGGTTGGTTTATTAAGTTGGCAAATGGGATATTCAGCTGGAAATCGCACCTGCAAGACAGTGTTGCATATTCATCCACTGAAGCAGAATATGTATCCCTATCAGACTGCTCAAACCAGATCGCGTGGTTGTGACAACTACTCGAAGAACTTGGATACCAGTTGGCTCCTATCCCACTCTGTGGTGATAACCAGGGTTCTATCTTCATGGCCTCCAATCCTATCACTGAGCGAAGATCCAAACACATTGAGATCAAGTGGCATGATATTAGAGAACACATTGAAAAGAAACGCATTGAGCTATTCTTCATTGAAGGCCAATACAACCCTGCAGATATGTTCACCAAGAACCTTGGCCATATCAAGTTCACCGAACTTCGTTCCCAACTTGGGCTAGTCTTCTATAAAGACACATGATTAGCACACATTTGCTTACATGCTCAAACGATGCACTTAGCAAGGGGGAGTGTTGAATGTGCGCTATTATACATAGCTAGCACTTCAATGGACTACATAAGCTTACTATAAGTAGTAATTACCATATTAGTATGTAGTTAAATATTCGAACTCCACAGCTGAGTTTGAAGAGAGTCTTTAACCTCTACCATCATCATCTGTGAGTGCCCTCCAGACAATAACCTCTGTAAGTCAAGCAGGCTTTCCTCTTGCTGTAACAGTCCAGTCTGTTTCAACATCAGGATCAATATTTGCAAACTCATTGTGATACATGCCATGGCAAGTCTGTCCTATGAAGCAAAGATCCTAGGGACGGTCAAAAAAAATCATCACTTGGAATTCAATGCTAATATGCTCACATTTGGGCTCTTGTTGTTTGTTTCTGGGCCCCAAATAGGATGACAGTTCCATTGTCTCCGAAAATCTTGACAATCCCCATTAATTGCATCAAGGAAAAGCATATGTAATAACCAGAGATGAACTGAGCTTGCCGGATCCAGCATGTGAAGTTGCTCAAGTCGGGTGAAGAAAGCTCACCAATGGCATGCAAACTGTGATCCAACTTCAACCCAAACACGCTCAATATGTGTATTGTGAGTTGAACTAAGCCTCATAATTCAGTGCTTGCAAACGTGAATGATAATGATTCATCACTTACAATCCCCACATGAATGAGGCACAGTGAGGACCATTCTTCATAATCATGTAAGTGGCTACATCAATATTTTCACTGCCACGATCTCCTCTCGTCCTTGACGGCATTCCATATTCTGCAATCGCACATTTGAAAAGGTCAAGAACAGTTGCCGAGCGATTATTGTTGCTTGCCTGCAAGGCAGTTATCTGATACCAGGACCCATCAGCAATCAGAATTGTAGGAAGAACTGAGCTCACACACAGTATGACAAAACCCATCAATAACACCATGTATGACAATTCCCCATCAGATCAATTTGTGATGCCCATCTATGTGCCAAAGAGTATTAGGCTGTTTTACATAGTACTTGTGCCGCTTCTTTATCTGACGATTGCGCAATGCTTGACCTAAATGATCAATCCTACGGAGCGAGTGTGCCACCCGGGAATACTGTACCCGATGACCATGATCACATAGAAACCCTATCGCATAGCAAATACCTGATTCTGGACGACTGGCCTTGAATTGATGTAAAATCTGGTCAAGCTCCGCATTGCTCAAGGATGAATATTTCCGCTCGATACCATGACGTTTCATGTATAAGCGAAGGGTATTTCTATGTATGCCCAAATATCGTGAAAGCTCAGTAAATTTGATTTGACGGGATGGTGCGGTTGCTTCACGAAGGTAATCAATATCAACAATTTTCTTGGGACGACCACGATGTCCAGTACGAACAGTGCTGACAGGTTGGGGCTTTATGACATTATCATCAGCTCTACATTCCCCAGTAGAATAGTCCATTAAGCATCATCCGAGGTGCACAAAATAAAACTTACTGATTCCGTACTCTGTCATGATAGACAGCAAGTGCTTGAAACAGCTTGCCAAGACGTGTAGCCACAATTTCAAGCCATTCCCCCAGAACATGAGCTAATTCACTATCCTCAATTGCTTTCAGGAGTGGGAGAGCATCGTCTTGGACTGCATTGAGATGAAACACAAGTTGGAGAGGGTCCGCTTCCTCTTGATCGAGAATACGAAGGGCATGACAGTAGATATCAGTGATCTTATCATGTGCTAACAGGAAGTTAGCAGGCCATGCAAATTCCTGAGCTTGAGGGAGGGTAGGCAGCATCTGCGCAACCTTCCCTCGTCGTAGATGACAATGTACTGTGATGCCTAGTCAGCGGATGAGGGTACTAGTCAACAGCGATGCACCATCACAGACGACTCCTCAAGATTTCACCGGCTGACTCTGCTCTGATGAAGACAGCGTAGGATTGTTGCAAATATGTAGACCACCCAAAATGTGCGTCATTCTCTTCCCTTGTGTTTCATATTTTATTCGAGTTTTTTTTACAGGCAAAGAACCTCTCCTGAAAGAATATAAACGTTGCTTTGTTTCTTTCCCAATACATCACAAAGTCAGTGTATCGTTTTACTTATTATAAACTCTACTAATGTTCGGTTAGATTTCGCAAATGTGTAAGAAGACCGAAGCGTGCTTTGGCCCTGAGTAGGCCATTCTATTTGCCAACCCGACCCTTGTCGAATGCTCAGTGTACTCGTTGATGCCTAGGCTGAAATCACATCTAATGTACTCCCCAAGGAAATCTCTGTCATCATCAATGACATCTCTTCCTGTGCTGGACAGATAAGTGCGTATGCTGAAGTCTCCTGGGCTCTACGGTGTCGGAGTCGACTACCGGCGGCTTGGTTCAGAAACGAGCGGACATTGCACACTCTGCGGCCACTCTACTAGAGAAATGTTACTTCATCAAGTACGAGCGTTCGTCTAGTCGGTTCCAGAGTACGGAACTCAGCCGAATCGCATCTCATTACTATGTAACCCACAACTCGATGGCGATTTACAACCAACATATGTGACTGAGTATGTCGACGCTAGAGTTGTTCCGTGTATTTCCGCTCTCAAAAACGAGTTCAAGTTGTTGCCGGTAAGTCATCCCTCCAGTTGTATTCGTTTTCTCATGGTGGTATTCCAGGGTGCGACAAGAAGAGAAACTGGAGCTCGCGAAACTATTGGAACATGTACCTATACCAGTCAAAGAGAGCGTCGACGAACCTGCCGCCAAGATAAACGTTCTTCTGTAAGCATATATTTCACAACTTGGGCTTGAAGGTGTCGAGCTTGTGATTGTTTTGTTCGGTTCATGACCATGATTTCGTTTAGTATTTGCATTGGTCGCAGACATGGTCTTCGTGCAACAATCGGCCGGACGGATTTTACGTGCCGTGTTCGAAATTTGCCTCAAACGAGGTTGGGCTGTCCCTGCGCGGGTGTGTCCTGAATTGTGCAAAATGGTAGAGCGACGGATGTAAGTCTAGGTCCCACGTCATCATCCTTGCACGTCTAAGTAACGGTTTTACGAAGGTGGGGCCCAATGATGCCACTTCGCCGGTTCAAGGGTGTACCTCAGGAAGTGATAAGGAAGGCCAAGGGCAAACAATTCGTGCATCTACTCGTGCTTGTCGTTGAGTGCTTATACGAATGTTCGGTTTTTCTAGTCGTGGTACCGAACTTCGACCTAAGCCCGCCTGAGTTTGCAGAGCTCATAGGTATTCCTAATGCTGGCCGTCTTGTCCACCGACTCGTCCATAATTTCCCGAAGTTACAGTAGGTGTTCACTACTTGTTGCGGAAAGTATCTGACTAAAAATTAACAGATTGCAGGCTCAAGTGCAGCCTATCACGCGTTCCCTGCTGCGCATTGACTTATCAATCATCCTCTTCCATGACTCGTTAGTTCTCCGTCAGCGGTATGCGGAGGATGAACACAACGTCACCATCACGGTCCCAATGTTCGAGCCCATCCCTCCCAATTATTATATATCGGTAGTATCGGGTAAGTGGTCGCACGCTGAGACGAGACTGCCTATTTCATTCAGACACCTTATTCTCCCTAAAAATTTCCCTCCCCCGACACCCCTCCTCGAACTTCAACCTCTGCCTCTCTGCGTTACATAACCAGGAGTATGAGGTAATCTACTCGAATACGATTCAGATGCTCAACAAGAGCCAAACACGGGTGTTCCAAGCACTCTACACCTCTGACGAGACGTCTTTGTCGGTGTACCTACGGGAAGCGGGAAGACGATTTGCGTCGAATTCGCGCTACTCAAACTCTGGAACAAGAGGGACAACTCGGGAGTGCTTTGCGTGGAGCCATATCAGGAAATAGACGACTGGCTTGTTGCGGAGTGGCGTCGCAAGTTTGGCGACGTTCGGGGCAGGAAGAAGATTGTGAGTCCGACAGGCGAGATGAGCGCAGATATGCGTCTGTTGGAGAACAGCGATGTTATCATGTGCACACCAAGTCAAGTAAGTATTTGTCAAGATTTTGCCCACGTCGAATTACTGATCATTTCAACAGTGGGACGTGTTGTCGCGTCGATGGCGCCAAGGAAAAGCGTGCAGACGATTGCCCTCCTATTGCGGATGAAATTCAACTCGTCGGTGATGAAGTCAGCCCAATGTACGAAGTAATCATTTCGAGAACGCGATATGTCTCGGCGCAAACGGGGATCAAGACACGTATCGTGGCGTGTAGTGTCTCGCTCGCAAATGCCTGGGCTCGGGGGGTGGATAGGAGCGTCCCCGCATGCGGTCTTCAACTTTTCTCCGAGGTAAGCAGACTCGTACGAGGAGTCTGAGCGTCGCTTACAATCTTCTCCAGCTCGTGACCTCTTGATATGGACATTCATCTTCAAAGCTTCACTATACCCTATTATCCTTCGCTGATGATTGCCACGTCCAAACCAGCATACCTTGCCATAGTGGAGTACGCCCCGACAGAGCCAGTCATCATCTTTGTTTCGTCGCGACGACAGTGCCGCATGACCGCTGACGACCTCTTGTTGCATTGTACTGCTGACAACAACCCAGACCGGTTCCTAAACATTGACCTGGCTGATCTGCACACACGTTGACCATATCAGCGACAACGATCTCGCGGAATGTTTGAAGCACGGCATCGGGTATTACCACGAGGCTATGAGTAAGTAGGACAAGGTGATCATTGAACGCTTGTTCGAGTCCGGTGCGATTCAGGTTTTGGTGGCATCTAAAGTACGTCTACTTTAAACCGTTCCGAAGCTGATTAACTGAAGGTCATACTTAGGACACGGCATGGAGTCTCCCGGTAGCGCTACATGGTCATCATTATGGGCGTGCAATTCTTTGAGGGCAAGGAACGCCGATACGTGGACTAACCGGTGATGGACATCCTACAAATGATGCGCCGAGCTTGCCGTCCAACCGCAGTAAGTGCGTGTTGATGTGCCGACAGACGCTCAAGGACTTTTACAAGAAGTTCTCGTCGGAGTGGTTGCCGATCGAGTCTTACCCGCTGACACACCTGCCACATGACTACTTCCAGGCAGAATTGCGGTGAAGACGATCGAGAATGAGCAGGATGCCATGGCGAGCGCAAGATTGTCGTTTTGCGAGGATCGCTCACAAGGCCGTCTATCACAGGATATTCTAATGTGGTCTTTCTTCTATCGCCGGATGACGCAGAATCAGAACTACTATAACCTGCACAACGTCACTCATCAAGCATTGTCAGGCCATTTGTCAGAGCTGGTAGAGAATATGCTGCAAGACCTCGTCAACTCGAAATGTATTGCAGTTGGTGAGTGGCACCTATGATGATATTCTCCTTGAATGCTGATTGCATTACAGAGGACGAGATGGGTGTCTCGACACTCAACCTCGGCATGACCGCAGCGCATTACAATATTTCTTGTAAGTAGCCAGTTTTCCTGACTCGAACAAGCTACCAATTAGGCCCTAGACGCTACTGTCGAAGCCTATACGCTGTCGCTCAAGGAGGGCACCAAGTTGAAACGTTTACTCGAAGTTGTCTCATCGTCGGCAGAGTTTGAAGCGATCCCCATTCATCGCTACGGGGATGTCGTTCTCCATCGCACATATGATCGTCCGCCCATCAAGCTTGAGCGGGCGGATTTCGAAGCGCTGCATTTCAAGACGTGTATCCACGACCTCGCTGTCGACCAAGTATTGGTGCTTAAAAAGGTGCTCAACTTGCTCCCAGCCTGTGTGGACACCATGTCGTCGAATGGGTGATTGAATGCCCTCAGAGCGAGGAATTTATTGCAGATGTGCATACAGGGGATGTGGGACACGGATTCGCTGTTGAAATAGACCCCATGTTCCTGAGGTGCATCAATCAATATATTAGAATGTGCTTGGGCTGTCAGCCTGGTTGAACGAGCATATTAGTATATGTACGCCATTTATATGGGACGGAAATGTGTTGACTGCGTTGCATGTGCATTATGTAAAGCTATCTCTTGTTTTTGTTCCACTTACTAGGACTGACAGCCATGAACGCAACATCCTCAAGTATTCCTCTTTCCCGCCATCCAGTGTACTACTTTAAGAAGGGAAGTCACATCTTCTGCGTAAGTCTGTTTAATTTTTAAATGACATTTATAATACTTCATTGATTTGGTCAGGCCGGACATGTGCTATACCGGTTGCATGACGAAATACTTGCCAACCACTCTGTCTTCTTTAAGGACATGCTTACCATCGGTGATGCACATCCTTCGAAGTCAGGAGAGGGCCAATCAGATGAAAATCCGATCCTATTGGAATGTGACCGTGCTGTATTCGAGTTGTTTCTTGCGCACATTTATGGCCAGTAAGTACTCGCCAATACTACGGCTGGGACTTTACTTCTACATGAGACCTATAGCAGCCAAACGACCACTTCGAGGTACTCCAGCAACGAACTCCGAAATCTGCTCACTTTTTCGGACAAATTTGACTGCTCGACGACACGGCACTTCGCTATTGACAGAATTTGGGAAGCAAGATTCGAATATCACCCTGCAGAACTCATCAGCCTGAGTTATGAATTCAAGATTGGGAAATTTTTTGGATGGGCATTCAAGCGCCTCCTCGAGTTTCCGATCACACGGATCAAGAAAGAACACCGGCACATGATGGGCAATGAAACCTTCATCAAACTGGTTTACGCAAAGAGTATTCTCGATGAACATCGCCGTATTATTGCGGCAGAAGAACCTTCTATTTTGTATCATGCAGACGACTGCAATGATGTAATTGGGTGCCGAGAGGACTGGCATGCTGTGTGGTGGAATGGTATGGGTCGTTTCTTGCTGGATGCAAAAAACCCGCAGCCATACTATCAAGCAGTCAAACGGTTCAAGGAAATGCAGTTCGGACGGATGAGCTCTAAGTGCCGAGAGCGAATGCTGCTGGTAGTCGACCTTGGGCATGGTTTCAAGTATGCAGATGGCTTCATTGACGACATTTGTCAGGGGATAATAAGTGATTTGAGACTTGACCAGGAGCAGAGTGATGAGTACTAGCTATCTAGTAGGCTTTGGTATATTTTACAACTGGTATCTTTTTTCCCAGTGAGAACATAGAAAAACGTGGTGAGCGCGGCGAAAAACTTCAAGAAAAACACAGCAAGAATAAAAGTGTAGATTTAGCATCATAGAGCGCGGCGAGTTTGACAAAAAAACGCGGCGAGCGCGGCGAAAAAAAACTGAAAAAACGCGGCGAGAATAAAAGTGCAGATTTAGCATCATAGGACTGGCCATCGGTTTGACACTAGCAATATCAGAGTGTCAGACGCTGCAAATTACAAAAACTTAGGCTTACCGCCATTTGCATATCGGGGAAACCCGATGCCCTCTGTGAACTTCGGGATGTAGACGACATAAGCGTATAGCACATCGATGCCACATGGCGACGATGGAGATATGCTTCTCGGTAAGCGTCGAGTTTTCGTGGCAGCTTCAATGTGTTCCGAATGTCCGCGGCGCATATCATCGCCTGAGCGCGCTGTCCGTAAATTCCGTCAGACAAAGGAGGATAGGCTTGATGAATTGGACAATCTAGCTTTACCTTTGCTATAGAAGGGCATGAAAATGATGCTGCCCAGGTTCCTCGCTTTCATGAGCGAATTCAATTAGATGCGTGATACTGTTCAGTGCATAAGAGCCTCGAATGGAGAGCGATCACCAACCTATCGCAACTCAGACGCATCAAGAACCAGGTTAACTGACCGCCCTGGTCGCTTTTTCAGTCAGCTGAAGCCTGAGTGCATGTCCTTTTATTTAAATTTGCTAGTAATCCTTAATAACCCCTTTATCTGGCCACGTTGGACTAATCATTTTCACCATAACGATGGACGACCTGTCTGTACTTCCACAAGAAATGTTTAGACCCTCATCGATCGGTCAATAGGCCAAATCAGTTTGTCTATTTTCGCAATGAATGTACCACGCATCATACACGCTTTTCATTGCCTTTCAAGGTACGGCGTGATTCGGGCTGGTTCTGGACACTGATTCGTGCAACAATGTTTGTGCATATGACGACAGTGCTAGTATCCCTTGGTTAAGAAAAAAAGACGAAGGTGACGAGGATATAGATAAGATGATGCGATATGTGACGGCAGTCTTTGGATCCCCTGCCTAGAAGCGGACGTCGAACGCAGGTTATATGCATACTGGTCTCATGTTCTCGGCCTGTAACCGGGCTTGGACGACGTGCTGTTCATGTCTCTGACCCTCAATAACGCTGGTAAACAAAAAAGGTTGTACTTTTCGAGTCTGGTTGGGTGGTGGTGCTCGTAGAAATGACATTGGTTTCAGCGTGTCTTGATTGTTCGTATGAGAATAGTTTTCTTTTTGTAGGGTTAGCATAAAAAGACGACTGGAACCTACACGTGCTGATGGGTCAAGCGAGAAGCCGATTGTCACGGTACGAACGAACAAAGGGGGTGATGCGAACACCACTTTGGTGCACGTCCCCCAGCCCCTTCCATTTGAGAAGCGTCGGCATCAACCGGGTGCAGTTCGTAACATACATATGCGTTTGAAAAAGGTTAAAGGCAAAAAAACTCGTCGGCCGTCATTGGTCCTGCTGACGGATTTGGATGCCCGTGTGTATGTGTGTGCGTGTGTGTGCTATATCTGCGTTCTAGACCCGTCATTGTTGCATTGCGTACATGTCGACTTTTCACAACCATTGTGTTTGCTTGTTTGTTGGCAATCAAACTCGGCCAATGCAATAAGACAACGACATGCTCACTAGACTGGTTACCAGTCCGTCTAAAAGAGGCAAGCGCGTGCAAGCAGGCAGCCGTCGATAGACTGGTAAATTTGGTCATGGCGTAAAGGGGGTGAGCGGATTCCCACGACAACGTGACCTCTGTCCAATGAAATAACTTGTACTTTTACTTGGGAAATCCATTTCGATATTATTTTGTATTCGCCATTGAAATCAATTAAGGAATTACCCCTGTCACTTCTTCCATAGTCAATATTCGAGATCGAGGTACTACGGCAGCTCGGTGCATCAAACACAGCCCATCTAGAACCTGGGGCTATGGATCGCGAGGTCCAAACGAAGTTTATTGAGGCGATTCTGTGCCCTTCATTGAACACATTAATCGAATCCGCTTCACAGGTCAACCATCGACTACCACATGAATACTTGGCAGCCTTGAACGACAAGGATAAACTTGATGCGCTCCAGGCCTGTTTGATCATATCGTTCCTCACCGAGGGCCGGATCATTCCACACTCTTTTCAGATCCAAGCTTCTCTGGCACTACTACATCGATGCGATTGCGTCATCATCGCTGGTACCAGCTGCAGGAAGACTCTATGCTTACTGATCCCTTTCTTCTCCGCCCCGGGTCCATTTCAATTACAACATCGACAGCTGCCTGCTTGCACGCGCTTGCCTCTTTTAGACGGACTGGTCACCAGTCTACATGCTCACCAGGGGCATCTCTCCTGGTGCCTTTTCCTGAGTGTCCATTCCCAGAACGTACATAGATGCGATAGCGACTCTGAAAGGAGACTTGGGAAGCACACACGCCAGTCATCCTAACCTTTCTTCTTCTTCTGAATCTGAAATTTGACCAAGCTTTGTATGGATCATTCGGTACGACCAGACAAGCTGACAGAATTGGATGAATTGGCAGCCGTATCAGACCCTCTTTGTGGCATTGAAGAAGGCGGAATGATCACGATACCGCTTATTTGTACCTTTCTTGACGAAGTAAATAATCAAACTATGAATGAGGACGTGATGTTGCAGGGTCTGGGAGCACACATTATTCGGATGGAAGTAAAATGCAGCTCGGTCGGCATAGATGCGCAGTAGTAAAGCAACGCGAGGAACTCGTGGGTACTTTTAAGCAATCGCCGACGCACATCTACTCTTCCGGGGGTGGGTTTCGGGTCAGGTCCAGGTCTCCGACGCACGTCGAGTCCGGTGATACAGCCGTCGCTCTCTCCGCGCAGTTTGATGTGGTTAGTGTCGACGGCTGGGGCAGGCTACTCGCCAATCAAGATACGAACGAATGTCAGACGCCCGAAGTCGCATACATCCAATCTGTGGGCGCCGTAACACGTGTCGACGATGGGGACGGATTATTCGTAGAGAAAAGACACATGAGAGTAGTGTCTGTCGTCGACGTATGTACTTGATGAGACAGAGTTGCTCTTCACGGATGAATCCGTGCAGCAATGGAAACTGTCAGCCTATAGTAGTACGTCGGAAGCAACTATTAATGCACGACTCTCCCCTTATTTTGTTCTATTGACTAACCGGCATGTACGGCTTTTGACTCTGACACCGTGATCAGACGGCATCGCTGCTGTTTCCATCCTGCTTCTCGCCAACTGTCTCATTCTCTGACTCCGGATCTCGATCGATGGCGCAATTCCGAGGTCTGACACTGAGGCGCGGTCGCGTTTCCCGGCCTTGATAACATTCTTCGAGCACCACATCGGACATCGCAATGTATTTGGCTCTCTGATGGCGAACTTTACATTAGTTTCTCTCTTGTGCCATTCGTTCTTTCCGCCACAAATTACCTTGTCTTACATGCCTGGTATTTTTGTATTTGAAGGGCTTAGCATCCACCTCTCGCGAGTATTCCTAGCCCACCTCTCCTCGTATGACATCATCTGGGGCGTGACTAAAAAGGAAGTTGAGCGTTCGAACTTATTTTTCGAGTTGCTCAGGATTCGACGGCAGATCCGGATCGCGCTCATGCTGTGCGTCTTGACGGCATCGTGTGTTGTTGTACCGAGTTCAGCCACCAACGTGGTTCCTTTGGATAGCAGGTGGGTAGCTATCATTGGGAGGTAGCTTTTTCGCTTGCGTAAGTTGATTTCGATTGACTCGGGGGCGTTTGGTGTTGACCAAATCTTTCGAGTAGGATTGCTATTGGGTTTCATTCCTTTTCTTTCGCGTTTAACCTGCAGCTGACGCGTAACCTATAATAAGCGCAGACTCTTTACATCACTCACCTGTTACAAACTATATTGTGCCTTTTATGAGTGCCGAAACATGCCAAGTGAGTGGACATGCCTCACGGCGAGATGAAACCGTGTTCTTCGGTAATGGACTGGAAAATTTACTGTCCAGCTGCAGAAACATGGATCGGACCGAAAGTAGTGCTTGTCCCTTGCTACTCTAGCATGCAAAGATTCATTCAGTCGAGCTCACAAGAAAACACGCTGGAGAAAGCAGAGTTCATGGGGAGACTGAGGCCCGAAGCTATGTGTGAAAGGGATGTCCAGGCCGCCCGGCCGCCCGCTCGCTCGTCGGGTGCTCTTCTCCGAGGATCCGAGCTGGACCAGGCGTCACGCCATGCCTGTACGATACGAGGTAGGCGGGTAAAAGAAGCGGGAGGGCGGGGTTTTGAGCCGGCGAGCTCATCAGGGGGCTACCGCTATCCCAATCGCAGGCTTGCCCTTCTGAGTCCGTTTTAGGCAGCTTCCAGTATCAAGGGAGTTGGTCGATCGTAGTGGTTCTGGAACGCAGAGACACGACCCTGGATAGATGATCAGTTGCGTGGCGGGTAGAGAACAAGTGGGGGGAGGGAGACTTGCTCTCGATAGGAAGTCTATATGCCGGGTGGCACGAGGGCCGGCAAGGCACGACCAGCAGTACCCACAAGTCGCTCAATCTCCGGAGGTCCTCTCGGACACTCGAGAGTGTTTTTTGGCGTACTAGCCCATGATGAATGGAATTTATGGTTATCAAAACAATTTCTCACGATTTTTTGTTCAACGAGCCATTGAATCTTATCATGACATCACCAGTGCAAGTGGAAACCGGCCGTGGCCAACAGCGGAAACACTCAGACGACCGGACACCAAAGAACCGGATCGAACTCTGTAAGACGGTGGCGATGTACTGGTACGAGATCAACTACCGTATCTTATGAGGAGCGGCGGTGATATGCTACAGCACACGTGACTTGTGTGCCAATGATGGGCTTACAGCAAGTAAAGATTTCTCTGGTGTTCTCATTCTTCTGCGAAGCACAAATGCGTATGGGGAAGATAGGGAAATCCGGGCCAAATGATGATTACGGCAACTGTGGTCGAACGCGATGAAACCATTCTTCAAAACGACATTCAACTCCCTCCCGGGCCCCTCGCTCACGAATCTGCTGGTGTCCGATATCCAAGTTCACACATCTCCTGTTGCATGCTGCAGGCCCGTATAAAAATAACAAGAATCTCATGGGCCTCTACGTTTCGCCACATGCGACCCATCTCTCTCTCCCCTCATCCGTTTACGCAGCCATGCTTGCTCTCAGAGACTCGCACGGGAGGCTCCGGGGACTGCCGACATGTTTTCCTTTGCGGCCGTTGGTCAGTCGATCCCATTCGCCGACCTGCACCTAATTGCATTGCCGGAGGTGGAACGCGAGATACAACGTATTCGCAATGACGCAAACATGTCCTCGAACGTTTCATTCAAGAGCATCAACGGCGCTGGAGCCACTGTTGAGGGTGCTATATAGGCCTTCAAAGACCACTGTTGGGTCCATCCCGCTTGCCATGGCTCTCAGCACGCGATGCGACCATTTGATTCCTGGTTCGCGATGAGGGACGACGCGTTCACCTTCATGACTATCATTCAAGAGTGCTGAGTTCGCTTTCTTGTCTGCGTGTCATACCGCCAGACGAAGTATTCCGCCTCACGGCTGCGGTTTAATGGGGTAATCCGGACGTTGTGGAGGGTGGACGATGGAGCTGCACACGAGGTGGTTACTCGATTCTGCGTGAAGATGTTCAAGCAACACGTTGTTGACTACGAGTTATACGGCGACGGCGTTGAACAAGGTGACGATCGAGACTGCCGATATATTGTTGTTCAATTTATACGATACCTTGAATTTGCCTCTGGTATCATCCATCGAATATTATTATTTGTTGTGTACTCTGAAATCTTTCTTGTAATGGTAATGTCGAGCTTATTAACAAAGTGAACAAGTACATTCCCTGTCAAATTGCCCTGAGCAAGCCAATCCATAGTACATTTCAAATCACGAATGTTCAGCATCCTGACTATCCAACATCAAACGAAACGGTGCGACAGAGGAACCGAAGTGGATCAGGGTGACCGGAAGAATCGCATCTCGTTCCAGTCGTCGTACGTACATTGCATCCAGAATGGGCGTCAAGTTTATCTAATTTGTTTTTGATACTGTACGCAGGTGAGCATCCAGCACCGATATCCATTTACATTGTGCAGCCTCACTTGGCTGGATATCGTCGCTGGTATGAGTTCTTGCGGGTGGTAACTCCATAACAAGTATCCCAGAAGTAACGGGATGCATACTGCACGATATCCAAGAGTTGATCTCGTACATCTTTGTAAAATGATGGGGGGATGTACTCGGAGTTTTACCGACGTACCAGTTCTGCACATCAGATTTTAAAGGCAACACTTCAACCGATCGGCAATGTACATTTCAGGAGTAGACTCGAGAAATCGACAAATTAGGGCTAGGAAAAACTTCTCCGTCAATGATGAGCGTATGAAGCTTGATGCAACAGCGCATAAGCACACCGTTGTGCCGTCGATTGGCTCGAAAGTTCATCAGCCTATCACAGTGCTCAGATCGCATGAAGCAACAGACGCCTTACATCCAGTCCGAGGTCGGTGAACCGATGTAAATCCCAAAAGCATTTCCGTTCGCTCTGTGCGGATTGGCCATATTTTCCTGCTCGATGATGGACTGGCCATCAGTTTGACACTATCAATATCGGTATTAGACGCTGCAAATTACAAAAACTTGGGCTTACCGCCGTCTGCGTATCGGAGAGACCTAATGCTCTCTATGAACTTCGGGATATAGACGATATAAGTGTATAGTGCATCGATGCAACATGACGACAATGAAGATATGCTTCTCGGTAAAGCGTCGAGTTTTCGTGGCAGCTTCAATGGGTTCCGAATGTCTGCGGTGCATATCATCGCCTGAGCGCACTGTTCGTATACTCCATCAGACGAAGGAGGATAAGCTAGAAGAATTGGACAACCTACCTTTACCTTTGCAATAGAAGAGTGTGAATAATGATGCAGCCCAGGTTCCTCGTTTTCATGAGCGAATTCAATGAGATGCGTGGTGCTGCTCAGTGCATAAAAACCTCGAATGGAGAGCGATCATCAACCTATCATAACTCGTCAAACGCACCAAGAATCAGGTTAAGCGCTGGTAACTGACCGCCCTGGTCGCTTTCTCAGTCAGCTGAGTGCATGTCTAGCGAAGATGAGTTAAGCAGAAACGTTTGACTAATCATTTTCACCATGACGATGGACGACCCGTTTGTACTTCCACAAGAAATGTTTAGACCCGAGTCAGGACTGCGAGTCGTGGCAGTGAGGTACAAAATACATCCAAGCAAAAACAACCATCCGCCTCTTCTCACACGCCAACGTCAACCTACAACTCAAAGCGTCTAAACGACGATGATCGCCACTACTTGTCGCTCAGGCGCGCGCCCAAGGTCTATAGCCAAGAAAGCACTCCAGACGCGACCATAGCATCATCAAGCGCGAATAAAAGCTTGTATCGATACTTTTCGGACGTCATGACTGTATTGGAAGCCTTGCGAAGGAGGTCTTTTGGATGTTTGGACGAAGACGTTGTGCACACGGGGTTCGTTTCAGAGCATGAGTCCAATGTTCACCGAGTCACCAACATAAGAGTGTAGAGAATCACGCGCTCGGATGGCCCAATGGTGACAAAGTTGATATCTTCCAAGCGAGTCTTTTTTTTCAGCATCGACTGTCCCTCCAACTTTTCCTTATGTAACTAGTTTACAGAATCCCCACAATTTGGGACCTCGTTCGTCTTTTCGCGTTCCCGATGGGTTAGGTGAGAACCCGATCGTCACGGTACGAACGGACAAAGGGGGGGGCGCGAACACAAGTTCAGTGCACGTCCCCAGTCCCTTCGATTCGAGAGGCGTCGGCATCGACCGGCCGGGTGAAATATACGTACGCGTTTGAAAGAGGTTAAAGGCAAAAGAGTTCATCGACCGTCATTGGTCCTGCTGACGGATTTGGATGCCCGTGTGTCTATGTGTGCGTGCGTGCGCTATTTCTGCGTTCTAGACCAGTTTTTGTTGCGTTGCGTACATATCGACTTTTCACAACCCTTGTGTTCGCTTGTTTGTTGGCGGTCAACCCGGCCAATGCGATAAGACAACGACATGCTCACCAGGCGCGTCTCTCCTGGTGCCTTTCCATTTCCAGAACGTGCGTAGATGCGGTAGCGATTCCGAAAGGAAACTCGGGAAGCACGCAGGCCGGTCATCCTATCCTTTTTTTTCTTTTTCTTTTTTCTTTTTCAAAAGCCAGCGTACCTCGGCGTCAACCATGTCCAATTTCCGTTCGGCGAAGACAAGGATAGGTCGAGGACTAGAATAACGATTCATATCCAGCCCTTCAATATCTTCGTTTCCCCCTCCCTCTTATACCTCGTCCTCGTTTCCTCGTTCCTTTCCGTACGCCTGCGATGGCCACCATCGACTACGATCCCTACGATGCCCTCTTGCACTATGTGTATCAACAGGTGTGTCCTAGGCTGGTACATTTTATTTCTTTCCCCACTGACGTCCTGGGCGATCAGACCCGGGGAGAAGCATGGTTTAGGCCCGCAGAGGAATCCGTCGCCACTGGCGTCTGCATTTGCACTGAAACGGGCCAATTCAGGGTGTTCCCGTACAACAATGGGATGTTAGTCCCGTTCGAGGCGGCGGTCAGACTGCTGAACCCCGTCGTCGCCGTCAAGATTCGGAGCCGCTGCCGTCCATGCGGCCTTTTCCACCATGTGAGGATCGCGTTTTGGGATGGTTTTTTTCATCTTCTCTGACTCTTTGAACGCGTTTCGTCACAGATCGCCAAATGAGCGGTCGATGTATATCGACTCGGACACCAAGATTCAGGTGCTCTAGAGCATGACGGAGCTGCCCCGCGCCGAAAAGGAGCAATGTGGCGCCTTTATCGTACGTTGAGCGGGGGGGGTATCATCGTCATACGATTGGCTGAATCTTTTTCTCGAACAGCGAGACGAACATGCGCTCGTCATGTGGGCAGACAGCTTCGAAAACATCATTTCTCTGTCAAGATCTCGAAGACAAGATGATCAAACTCGTGTGGCGGCACCGCCACACAGCCACTGCCTCGCGCTCGTTTACGACCGGTTCTCTAGATCTGTCGGTGCTCCCGTCCACAGCAACGTCCGATGTCAACCTCTCCGATACAGCGCCAGTTGTCGATGAAAAGGCGCGCGGTGTACCACCAGCAACGAAATCGAAATCCAAGTCCAGGTCGTGCTGGACTTGGAGAGCCCAGCCTCGGCCTACCGAATCGGCATCCTCAGATCCCGAAAAAGATGGGCCTACGAAAAAAGAACCCAGGCCAGTTCGTCTTTATGCGCCGTTTTACTGCGGTCTCGCGGTCGCTCTGTCCGTCTGTGCGTTATTTTTTTCTTTTCTCGTCCACGACTTTGGCCCTTGTTTAAAAAAAAATCGTATTCTCAGTCTTTATCGGGAGTAGCGCGTCGATGTTACTCGCGGAATGGCTCTTGGACGACAATTACGTTCGATTCGCGCTCTTGGCCACGGCTCCATTTTTTGTTCTCCGTTGCCTTGGTGAGTCGTATAGCGACGCTTACCGAAACTGGAACTGATTCGATCCTAGTTTTTCAGCCTTCAACTGGTCGGAAACCTATCCTTGGAGTACGTCTTCTTTCTCTTGTTCGATACGTTGTCGCTAATACATTTCGCAGACTCGGTCCCGTGGCACAATATCATGAAAACTCGAGATATTACTCGGCCGTTCGTCCCAAACCAAATAGAGAGGTGGACGATGCTCTTCCCCATATCACGATCGAGCTCCCAGTGTACAAGGAGAGTCTGAAAGAGACCATGTGTGTCTATTCTATCCACCCCTTGGTTCCGTGTTTTGACGTGAACTAGTGCGCCGTCCGTGTTCTCCATCAAAAAGGCTATGCAAATGTACGCTCGTCAAGGAGGAACATCGTCCATCTTCATTCACTAGGACGGTATGCAAATCATCAGCGAAGAGCAACGACAGGAACGTTTGGAGTTTTACGCCAACCACAATATCGGATGGGTCGCCCGGCCCAAACATGACAGCGCTCCCGACGGCTTCAAGCGTGCAGGGCGGTTCAAAAAGGCGTCAAACATGAACTATGGTCTGGCTCTCAGTATGAAGATGGAGAGGCATCTCAAGGTGCTCGAAGAGGCTGTCGAGCGTGGCGAGATGGAGGACGACGAGGGCGAAAGCCTCGAGGATCGGGCGTTGGAAATCGCCATCGAAGAGACGTACGAGGAGAGTGGAGGCAAGTGGCGTCCATGGGCGTCCAATGGCAAGTCGATTCGGATCGGCGAGATCATTCTTATTGTCGATGCGGACACGATCGTGCCAGAGGTCGGTGGTCCTGGATTCGTAGCATTCTTTCTCTCACATCGATACATAGGATTGTTTGCGAGACGCTGCACGAGAACTAGCGGAATGCCCAGAGATCGCCATCATTCAACACGAATCTGGTCAATTTTCGTCTTTGATTGAAAGAAAAGGACGAGGTTGAACGCTCTTTTTTGTTCAGATGTCATGCAGGTCGCACACCATTAATTTGAAAACGGAATTGCCCAGTTCACCCGCCGAATCAACAAGTGTATCTCAATCGGCTGTGCCAACGGCGAAGTTACGCCTTTCGTCGGTCTCACTGCCTTCCTTCGGTGATCCGCGCTACAGGATGCGGCGTTTATCGATCCAGACGATAGGAAGAAGAAGATTTGGTCCGAGTCGAACGTGTCCGAGGATTTCGACATGGCACTTCGTCTTTAGGTGATTATTTTCCCATTCTCTGTTTCATGAGCATATAAAAGTGGGTTGAATAGCTCAAGTGGCATGGTATTCGTTGGGCGACGCATTCGAACGGCGGCTTCAAGGAGGGTGTGTCTCTCACTGTCGACGACGAACTTAACCGTTGGCAAAGGTACGTGTTTCTCGAGCTGAATGACTTTTGGTATTGATGGTGGACGTTTAGGTTGTGACGAGCTGATCTTCAATCCCTTGATCCAGTGGTGGCGAAAAGGCCCGATTGCAAAGCAGCTTCGTATCTTTGTCTGGTCTGGTGCACCCGTGCACTCCAAGTTTGCCATGATGGCCTGTGAGTCGACTCTGGCTTTATTTCGTTTCGTTGGCTGACTCGATGTCTAGATATGTTTTCTTATTGTAAGTGTTACTACTACTAATGGGTGGCGTCCGCTCTAACACCGCGACCAGACGGCATTGCAGCAGCTGCCATCCTGTCCTTGCTCAACTATCTCCTCCTTGGGTTCCAGGTTCCGATCGACGGCTTCTTTTTGCACAGTTTCGAGTTTGGCTTGCGTGCACGGTCGTGTTCCCCGGTCTCGGTAACCTCGGGTTTACACTCCTCGAATACCGCATCGGACAACGCAACATATTAGATTCTTTGACTGAGAACTTGAAATGGGTTCCGTACTTGTATGTCCTCTCTTTTCTTTATTACTTTCCCGTTCCGCTCAACTCATTTTGCAGCTTTTTCTTCTTTGGCGGTCTCAGTATCCATCTTTCGCAAGCCCTCCTCGCCCATCTGTTCTCGTACAACATCACCTGGGGTGCGACCAAGAAGGAAGTCGAGCGCTCGAACTTTTTCCTCGAGGTTCCCAAGATTTGGCGGCGTTTCCGGATCGCGCTCGTTTTGTGCGTCTTGATGGCAGCGGGGATGGTGGTGTTGAGTTCGAGCGTCAACGTAGTGCCCGTCGGGTGGCAGG
>JBBPMM010000511.1:0-19945 GCA_038090335.1 Solioccasus polychromus
GTTTTTTCCGGGGCGCTCCCCGCCGGGGCGCCGGGGGGGGGCCGGGGGCAGGCGGGCGTGGGGCGCGGCAGGGGGGGGGGGGGGGGGTGGGGAGAGGGGGGGGGGGTGGGCATACTCCTCTCGAGGACGAAATTGATGGTGGGGATGGCAGCAACGATGCGCTGTGGGGGGATCTGTAAGGTGCGAGCAAGAAAGATGGATCGGGTACGCACAGCAGGGTTCGTGATAACGCGGCCGTTGTGGGGATCGTCCTTCATGGGCACGTTGAAGTCGACGCGAATGAGGACCCGACTGCCATGGATGGCGTTGGCAAAGTCGGGATCGTCGATGAAGAGCTTGTTTGAGAGGGACATGGTCGAGAAGAAAAAGGGAAAGGGGATCCGTGGGAAGACTTGACTTTGATGGCAGACTCCAACTCGCTCGGGCTCGATTTCGAGAAAGAGACGGCGACAGCGACGGAGACGGAGACAGACAAGGAGAAAAAGCCAGAAAAGAAGAAGCCGTATGTCAACCCGGAGCGCGTCAAGACGGGCGGTCCTCAGCGGGTCAGTGTGCTCGTCGTCCTCGCCGCTTGTCGACTGACGTGGGACAGGAAAAGCTCTCGGAGGAAGAGCTCGCTGAGCGCATGCAGCGCATAAAGGAACAGAACGAAAAGATCAAGCAGCGACGCGAGGTAAGTCGTGGACATGGCTAATCAGACACCCGCTGAGCGACGGCAGGACGTGAAAGCGGACGAGGATGCGTTCAGAAAGACGCAGGAGGCGGATCGCGTCAAGCAGGCGCAGACGCGCAAGGTGCAGGAAGGCGTCGACCGCACGCGCGAACAGAACGCGCGGAGAAAGATGGACAAGATGGAGAGCCGCGAGTGGGACTCGGGCAAATCCACTGGTGGTGATGCCACCAGGCGTGGTGGTCCCCGAGGGCGGGGTCGTGGACGCGGACGCGGTGGTCGTGGCGGCGGCGGCGGCGGTGCTGCTATACCTGCCGTCCCCGACGCGACGACGGCGACGACGGCGACGACGACGACAACGACGACGACAACGACGACAGAGTAGTATATGTATGATGATGACTAATCGATCGTTAAATAACATGGTTCTCAACGTTGCTCAGCTGCAGAACCTCGTCAAGCGGGATCCGGCAGGGTACAAGGAGGAATTCCTGACGCAGTACAACCACTACAAGAGCATCAGAGAAATATTCGCCGTCAGCCCAGACGACAACGCGGCCCAGTTTCGAGAGCTCGTCGCGTTCATCGCGCAGGTCGCCGTCTGCTATCCGAACGAGACCGCAGAGTTTCCGGCGCAGCTGTCGCGGCTGCTGCTCGATCACTATGGCGCGCTCGCACCAGACACCCGCAAGTCGCTACTCCAGAATCTCGTCATTCTCCGCAACAAAAACGTCCTGTCTTCCATCGAGTGCGCCATCTCTCTCCTTGTCTTTTTTTTTCTCCTGACCGTCCTCCCAGCCTTCTCAGGACCCTCTTCCCCCTTCTTCCCCGCACCACCTCCTCGCCCCTCCGTGCGTTCATCAGGAAAACCATCCTCTCCGATATCCGCACGGCCAATCTCCGCACTAAAAACCACAAGCTCAACCGCGCCGTACAGGCCATGCTCTTTGGCATGGTAGAGCGCGGCATGGACGCAGGCGCTACCACCAAAGACCCCATCTGGGCAGTCATCCTCACAAAGGAGCTCTGGAGAAAGGGCGTCTGGTCCGACGCCAAGTCCGTCTCCATCATCGCGCTCGGTTGCTTTCATCCCATCATCAAAGTACAGACCGCAGCCGTCCACTTTTTCCTCGGCAGCGACGACGACAAGGACGACAGCGACGACGAATCAGAAGAGGCGCGTTTCTCCTCTCCGCCCCTCCACATTCTCTCAACTTGGCACAGCACGTGGACGTTAGGGCTCTCCATCATCGTAGGGAGATCAACAAGAAAACCCGAAGCGGCGACAAGAAACTCCAAAAGCAGCTCAACGCCGCCAAAAAGGTGCGTCCATCGCTCCTATCCCTGCCCACGCCCGACGTACCCGTCCACAGAAAAAGAACAAGGCATCGGACGTCTCGAACCCAAACTTTCCCGCCCTGCAGCTTCTCAACGATCCACAGTCCTTTGCTGAAAAACTCTACGACAATCTCAGCCGGTATGACAAGCGCTTTTCTCTCGACCACAAAATCCTCCTCATGCAGCTCCTTTCCCGTGTCATGGGATCCCACAAGCTCACCGTTCTCCCTTTTTACACGTATATCCTCAAGTACCTCACGCATCACCAACTCCGCGTCCCCGCCATCCTCGTCTCGCTCGCACAAAGCGTACACGACCTTACTCCCCCAGACGTGCTTACCCCCGTCATCAAAAAGCTCGCCGCCGAGTTTGTTCATCCTGGCGTTGGGAGCGAAGTCATCGCCGCCGGGATCAATGCCATTCGAGAGGTGTGTCGACGACAGCCATGGGCCATGGAAGAGGACCTTCTCGGCGACTTGATTGAATACAGGAAAAGCAGGGACAAGGCCGTCACCGCCGCCGCTCGGGGAATCTTGCAGCTCTACCGAGAAGTGAATCCTGGGATGCTAAAGCGACGCGAGAGGGTCAGTTTCTGCAACTCGTTTTCTCGTCGTCCTCGTCGTCGTCGGTGCTGAATGCCGTTCTAGGGCAAGGATGCGAGCATCGGGATGAGCAATGGCCGGCAACCGTTGCCATTTGGACACTCGGCGGACGCGGCTGTGGACATTGAAGGTCTCTCCGTACGTGCACCGTTTCTCACCCTTGCCGAGGTTGTGAACGACCTTTGCTAGCTCCTCGAAGACCACCTCAGGAAGCTCCGCCAAGAAGACGCAGGCGAGGTGAAAGAGGACGACGAAGCCGGTTGGAAAAACTGGGACGTCGAGACGGATTCGTCGGAATCGGAATCGGAATCAGAAAGGTGGATCGACGTCAGCTCTGACGGCGAGGACCTCGAGATTTCCGATAGTGAGGACGAAAAGGAGGACAAGAACCAAGCGGAAGCTAACCGGACGTCTTCTTTGGCTACGACCAAGGTAACCGTCTTTTACATCGGTCGCTTCGTGCTGACGCCCGCGATAGATTCTGACGCCTGCCGACTTTGCGCTTCTCAACAACCTCCGAATCAAAGCCGCGACTGATGCGATTGAAAGCGGCGTCGGCGGCTCAAAGGCTAAACGCAAACTCGCCGCCCTGGAGGCCTCCAGAAAAGCCGTTGCCGGCGATGGCTCGGCGAATGTGTTTATATCCGAAAACGATATCCTCGGTCCCCACAAAAAGGCCAAGGCAGACTATGCAGAGCGTATAGCCTCTATCGAAAAGGGCCGCGAGGGTCGCGAAAAGTACGGATCGCTCAAGGGAAAGAAGAAGAAAGAGATGCCGAGTAGTTCGACCAACAGAGAAAAGGCGAGAAACAAGCCAATCATGATGATACTGAGCAGCGGGGCTGTCAGGAGCAAGAAGAAGGCATCGTTGAGAGAGAAGCAGCAAAAGCTAAGAGCACACATTGAGAGGTCGAAAAAGGCACATCATTGAGCGTACTACTAGAGTCCGTTTCTGATACGTTCAGCCAAGTCGTACCCCTCTGTAAAATGAGACAGCCTAGCGTCTATGATGAAACCCTGATTGATGATCAAGACATGTACCGATCAATAGTGATCCCGCGCACCTTTTTATCGTAGTCTGAACAGCACGAGCGTCATTAATGCCGCACCGGAACAAACCGTGGCGCACATACCTCGGAGTACGGGCTTCAGCTTGGCCAATTCGACCACCTTGACGACGATATGTTCGCCCGGGTCTGGGTGCGCAGGAGGATACTCCATCTCGTCGTCAAGCTCGACCTTGACCACGACGAGCTTCATTTTAGCCGTGGTCATGCCTGTAACATGTGGGTGTGTCTAGGAAGCGAACACAGCGGGCATGCTCACCTGGATCGCACGCAAGGACAGGCGTACACTCGATAATGTCCTCGAGCGTCGCCTTGTATCCGGTCTCTTCCTCGAGCTCGCGTAGGGCCGCGACTTCTGACTCTTCGCCGGGTCCGTCCGGATCCGAGTCCGCTGCGACGTTGAGCAGCCCTGTGGACGTGTCAGTTGGATGAATGGTTGGGGCAAGCGTGCCACGCGCCAGCAGGAAACTCTATTCATCGAGAACGGTAAGAAACGGAAGACGAAAAAAAAAGGGGGGGACATGCCTACGACGAATTTATCAAGCGGTGGACGGTACTGTTCGATGATGACGGTCGACGGGGGGAACGCGTTGGTCTTGGACCTGAGAAGGGCGAATATAGCAACGGCTGGTGGCAGAAAGGATGAGCCTGGAAGAGAGAGGGGTTTCGATGGACCGACCATCTTTTCCCGTTTGACTTTGAACGACTTTGCGTTCGGCACATTCCCAGACGCGCTGAATTTGCGGTCGGTTGGGTCTGGGAGAACGAGCGAGATGACCTACTTTTTTGCCGTCGCGGTCTTGATAGTAGATCTTGGTCAACGCGACGAACCTGCGCGCTCGTGAACGGTGTTTGACGCGTCGCTCGAGCACTCACTTTGAGTTTGCGTTTTCGAGCGGTTCGGTAGAGACAATTTTTGGTATATTCAACATGGCGTTGAATAGAGAACGTACAAAGAGTCGACTGCCAATCGGCCTAGAAATAATCATCACTGCTTTGGCCGTTTCTTTGGCCGCTCGTTCTGTGCCGCCTTTTGCCGCTTCTTCCCAGACTTGACCTCTTTCTCCTCTTCTTGCTCTTCCTCTGCGACTAATCCATTCCATCTTTCCTCAAGATCACACGTCCATATCGGCAGACTAACACTCGCACTCGTTTTTATGTGCAGACTCTGAATGTTGTCCCATCCGCCCTTGATGCGTCCGACGACGGCTGGGAGTGCCATCTCGAGATTGGCCTGGACCTGTTTCGGCGTGTGTGATACCAGTCCTATCTTGACCGCCGTGCACGTCCCTTTATTCTGATGCATGTACGACGATTCGATCGCCCTCTCTAGCTCGCCCTTGAGATCCTTGCGCGTCAGGCAGACAGGAATGGGCTGTCTAGTCCACGAGTCAGGTCGCGTAACACAACCCCAGAAAACGACCTACTTTTTAGCGTCAAACCATTTCGAACCGAGCAGTCGTGGAAGGACTGGTATCACACGCTCGTCTGCGAGAAAGAGGTCATTTTCCTTGAGCAGCATTCGCCGCGCTTCAAACGCCTTGAACTTTCCCTTGAGCTTCTCTACACCGACGACTCGGGATATAAACCTGATCTGATGTCGCTCGAGAAGATCCTTGTATTCTCGCTGCGGGTCTTTGGTGATCAGACACACGCCCGACGTGCGGGGATCGACCAGCGGGTATTTTATAGGACTGCAGTAATCATGAGCGGCTGCCATTAAGGGCGTCCGAAGACGACCTACATGCGAAACGGCTTGAGTTTTCGTTCTGGATGCATCACCTTGACCGCGATCTGGAGCCATATGTGTTGCTCTCTGCCCGGCAAGAGCTCCGTCTCCGCACGTTCGTTCTCGACCTTGGTAGTGTATGCGTGTAGCGCTTCGATGGCCCGTTTGCACTGTTCGACCGACACATGCCCGTCCACGAGCTCAGCCATGACGACCTGGACAGACTTTTCTTTTTTTGTTGTACGATGTTTGTTCCTAATTACTCTGTATGAGAATAGTGTACCGACGAACAAGTCCTCAGTCGCTCCGCCGCCTGTTCCGCCGTCAGATCGCGCTGGGGCTCTGCCATCACCTCGTATCTGTCCGCGCACCGTCAGCACCGATTTTGTAAACATTTAGTAGTATCACCCACCCAGCCAAAAACTTGCGCACCGTCGCACTCCGCAACAGCGGTGGTTCAAAGTGGACGTGGAAATGTGCAACGTCCTCCTCGTCCTCTACAAGCGTTCCATTGGCACGCTTGGGCGGGACCGGGCGCTGGTGAATACCCATGGCGTACGCAAAGGAACACGAAAAGAGATTATCGTAGCGGATCGTAATCTGAGATAGGATGTCTGCAAACGCACGAACCTCTGCCGTGCTAAAATGAGACAGGGAGGGTATGTGCCTCTTGTATGGCAACACTAGTGGCATCGTGAGCTCTCGTATCTATTAAAAAAAAAACGGTCTAGAGCACGCGCGTCTCACCCATGACTTCAAACGGCCAGTAAGCCCACCACGGAACGAGACATACAAAGTGTTCGTTCTCGACCACGATGCGCTCCTTTTCAGAGCGCTCGTGCGTGACGTATTCACACAAGAGGCACGGCTTGCCTTGGTATCCCTCGGGCCCTTTGGTCGTCGCATCGGGGGACAGGGCGTAGTCGCGCAGATTGCTCAGCTCCTTGGCCGGAATGGTGGGGAGCGCAGAGGTGGACCAGACTTGACTGTGCGGGTGCGGATTGGAGCATCCCATCATCGCGCCCTTGTTCTGATCTCGCCGCGATCAGCCACCATCGTCGATCGGAGCGAGCGAACGAGCGACCTGCCTCGAAGATCTGGACATAACGAACGTCCTCCTGTGTGCCGCGACGGTGGTATATGTTTGTCCATTCTCGAACGATGGCCACGATGTCGTCCAGGCCAAGCGTGGGCAGACTCAGGTCGTGCCTTGGATGAAAGCAGACGACGTCGCAACCGCCTTGGATCGGCTCGGCGGTCAGCAGGGGGTGTGAAGCAGCTGGAGCAGCTGGTCCCGGCGGTGGGAGAACGGCGGCATAGTCGTTCTCGAACACCATGGTGGCCTTGTAGTCCTCGTTGATCAGCCCGCTGGCCCGGGCGTTTCCCGGGCAAAGATAGCAGTTCTCGTCATAGCGGGGAAGATTGGACGGTGCGGGGGGCTCTGTCTGGCCCAGCCACGGACGCTTTGTGCGGTGTGGGGAGACGAGGATGAACGTGTTGGTGAGGGGGTTGTCTGCGGGAAGGAGTGAGGAGGGAGTGATGGGGTCGATTGTGGACTTACAGCGCCTGTGGGGGTGCGTCGTCGGGTCGAACGAGTCCGCCATCGTCGCGGTGTAGGTGACCTTTGTCTGCTTCCGTCGACATGTCCGATTCAGCACAGAAGCGGCGTCGCACGCAACGCTCGCCATCGCCGCCAGTCTACAAGCTCGACGACGAGGACGACACGTATGAGCCCTACATCCCCGTCGCTCAACGACGCGAAGCCAAGCTCGCCAAACTCTCGGCGCTCTCGTCCAGCTCGGACGCGCGAGAAAAGGCAAAGAAACAATTAGAGGAGCTTCTAGAAAAGGAGGACGCCGAGCGTGAGGAGGAGAAACAGCGGGAGAGGGCAAGAAAGGATAGAACCCTCCTCCTCGAGGCGCAGGAGGTCCATTCCCGCAAGGCAGCAGAAGGTGCGCTTGCTCGCGTTCATCATCGTCTAGTCTCACCGTCCTCGCAACTAGACGCAAAAAAGACAGAGGTAGAAAAGGCAGAGGAGGCAGACGCTGAAATCCTCGCCGCGATAGCCAGCCGCAGAAAGCTTGCCTCGGATCTCGAGCTCGCAAAGGGTATACAGTATTCAGAGTCACTCAAGACCTCGTACGTCTCTCGTTCTTGCTTCGGTGCTCTTGTCTGATCCTCGGCTAGATGGAGACCTCCAAGGTACATCCGCGAGCGTACAGAAGAGCAGCATCGACGGCTACGCGAAAAGTACCACATCATCGTCGACGGCGACAACATTCCACCTCCGATCGAGCACTTTGAGGTGTGTGCGATATCAGCATCTCGTCCGCGAGGACTCTTTATAATGTTTTAGGATATGAAAATACCAGATTCCATGCTCCGGTTTCTCAAGTCCAAGAAAATCATCACCCCCACACCTATTCAACTGCAAGGCATACCCACCGCGTAGGCTGTTCTCTCCTCTCGTATGATCCAGCCCACTCATATCACTCAGCTTCTCTGGTCGCGACATGATCGGAATTGCGTTCACAGGTTCTGGAAAGACCCTTGCGTTTTGTCTTCCCCTCATCATGCTTGCCCTCGAAGAAGAATGTCGCCTTCCCTTTGTCCGTGGAGAGGGTCCCGTCGGTGTCATCCTCTGTCCCTCGCGCGAGCTTGCGACTCAAACGTACGAAAACGTTCTTTCTTGGACTGCTGCCATCGCCAAAGATCACAAATACCCGCCTCTGAACACGCTATTGTGTATCGGTGGGATATCCATGGGCGAACAGAGTCACGTGCTAAACAAGGGGCTTCACATCGTCGTGGCTACCCCCGGGAGACTCATCGACATGTTGGAAAAAAAGCGGTTCGGGTTTGCGAATTGCAAGTATCTATGCATGGACGAGGCGGATCGCATGATCGATTTAGGATTCGAGGACGACGTCCGAAATATCATGAGTTTTTTCAAGGTGCGGTTCTTTTTTTTTTTTTCGCTCAAAATCTGGCCCGAGTCGCGTCGCTGATTTTTCCCCGTGATGCATAGCGTCAACGCCAGACGCTCCTCTTCTCCGCCACGATGCCGCGCAAGATTCAAGACTTTGCACAACAATCGCTCGTCCGGCCGGTGCTCGTCAACGTCGGTCGCGCAGGCGCTGCAAACCTGGACGTGCTACAAGTCGTCGAATACGTCAAGCAAGAAGCGAAAATGGTGTACCTCCTCGAATGTCTACAAAAAACGGCACCGCCCGTAATCGTCTTTAGCGAGAACAAGAACGAGGTCGACGGTTCGTCTGCGTTTTACTGCCCGCCCGGGCGGGGCGAGTCGGAGTCTTTTGTCGTTGACGCCCCAGGACAGACATACAAGAGTACCTGCTCTTGAAGGGTGTCGAAGCCGTGGCGATTCACGGCTCTAAATGTAACTTTTTTTTTTTTGGCCATGCTTTCACGTACTGACGCTTGCGCCCCCCCCCTCGTAGCTCAGGAAGAGCGCCAATACGCCATCAAGTCGTTCAAATCTGGCGCCAAAGACGTCATGGTCGCGTCCGGCGTCGCCTCCAAAGGACTCGACTTCAACGACATTCAACACGTCATCATATTTTCCATGCCCAAAGAGATCGAGGACTACGTGCACCAGATTGGGCGTACGGGCAGGAGTGGCAAGACGGGCATCGCGACCACGTTTGTCAATATGAGTACGCCCGAGCAGACGTTGCTCGACCTCAAGTATTTGTTGATGGAGGCGGGGCAAAAGTATGTTCTTTTCTTTTCTTTTTTCTTTCGGCGATGAGGTTGAGAACCGTTATAGGGTTCCTCCATTTTTGCAGACCATCCAGGATCCCCGTGCGGCACAGGGAGGGTCTCTCAAGGGATGTCCAGTCTGTGGAGGTAAATTAAAAAAAAAACCATCATGCGTTGCCGTGATATTTACGTGCTTTTTCAGGTCTCGGACACGGCATCTCAAACTGCCCCAAGCTGGAGGACGCTCAACGTCGACAGATGGCGTCGCAAAGGGCCGCGCACGCCGATGGGGGTGGATATTAGCCTCTCCTACTCTCCGTATCGACTCGTGTTTTATTGTGTTATGGTACAGTGTGTCCCCGGGGACTATAATGCATGAAAAAACTACATGGTATGTGCAATGCAAAAGGGTGCGGGAATGTGAGCGAACGTGGTGTGGCTTGATTTTTTTCTAAAAAAAACTAGTCAAAATCATCCCTTGAACGCAAAGTCGCGATGCATCTTGGCGGTGTCAAACGTCGTGCGCGCGTTGAACCTATCCTCCCGGCGTCAGTGAAGAGCGTTCACCGAACCCTGTACCGTTGCTCACGGGTCCCGCAAGGCGAGGAAGAAGTCTCGACCATAAGATTTCCACTTGTTTTCGACCTCTTCCGGCGCCTCACAGTCCATAAGAATACTCTGAAACGCTCGCTCGTCTGTGTGTCTCGTTAAGCAGGTTCCAGTCTGCTCAAAAATGCGACGAACCTTGCGGGTCGGTCAGCGCCAACAGCTGGAGCGTATCGTCCTGTAGAATGGTCTCTACCGGGTGTTTTCCAAACTTTTCCGAGATCTGTATTGCGACGGCAATGCACCAGTCCAAAAAAAAAAACGCCAATCTGAATACTTACCACGTGTCGCGTCTCTCTCAACCGCTTCAGCCTCGCAGCAGGATCGTCTTCAGGGACTGTGGGTGGCTTGATTCGCAGAGCCGTCGAACAGTCCGTCGCCCCGGCTGACCGCGACGTACCGACATGTGGGATTCTTGACATCGCCGACTCGGGCGGATCGACATCGTCTTTGAGCGGTTCGGTGTCGGTCGGATCGTCCGCGTCCTCGATATCGTCGTCGTCGTCGTCGTACAGATTGCGGTAATAGGCGAGCGGCAGAGCATCCGGTTCTTTGCCCTTCTTCCGTGTTACGGGCTTGGCGTTCTGCTTCTTCGCGGCGGCCTCTTTTGCGTCTTCTGGCCCTTCTTTCCAGGACAATACCAGCCGTTTGTTGCCGTCTAGATAATCCGCAGCAGTGCTACCAGGCTAAAACAGCGTCAGCGTCTAGGTGGTGTGGAGAAAGGAAAAAAAAAAAAAAAAGCGTTTACCTGTATATAAGTGTTTGCGTAGCCGCTACTGCTCGTGACTCTGTACATTGAAATAACGCCCTCGGTAGTAAGGTGACTGATTATACGCTCGAGGGTGGAGTGACTCAGAGCTTTACCAGAGGCGTACAAAGGAAGGCCCTTGTACTGTTGGACGGGCTTGTTGTTCTTGCCCTTCCACGTGTCTTTGAGCTGGGCCTGCGTCACGCCACGACTGTTCACGGCCATCATGTCTTGCAAAAGTTGAATGACTTGCTGGGCCTCCGTGGTGAAATCCTGCTGGATCAACGTGCCAGGCCGATGACAATTGTCGCATTGATTGTGGCAATCCTCTGGTTTAAACTCCTCGTCAAAGTGACGGAGGAGGAGGACGCGTCGACAATCGGATTCATTGCCACAATAAGCGACGACCCCTTGAAGTTTTGCGACTTGTCGTTCGATCTCGGTATCGTTTGGCTTGTCCCGAGTTTGGTCGTTGGGGTTTCGAAGCATCTTTTCAATCTTGACGGCATCGCTGTACGTGTAGACTTGAAAAGCAAGAGACGATCATTCATCCGGTGGGTATCGGCGTCTGGGGGAAAGGAGTGCCACTTACAAAGCACGCAGTCAGAGGCTTTACCATCTCGGCCGGCTCGTCCTGTTTCTTGGTAATATCTAAGGTATGCGTCAATCCACGCGCTTGCTAGTCAGAGGGAGCAACGTCTACCCATCCATGTCCTTTGATAGCGTCGCATGAATAACGAATCGGACTATGGAGATGGGTCAGCATCTCGACTACTGGAGGAGCATGAAACACGTACCATCTGGTTTATCGATCCCCATTCCAAAAGCAATCTAGTAGGAGTCGGTAAGCAGCGAACATTCGTGCCGTATCGTCCGATACGTGCCGTGGCGACTATGACTTTGCATCTTCCTGCCATCCAGTCATCCTGGTTGATTTTTCGTTCGTCGTTGTCGATGCCTGCATGATAATGCCTAGCTTCAATTCCCCACTCTTCTCTCAGTTTTTGTGCGACCTCCTCCGCCTCGATCCTGGAGAGGACATAGATGATGCCCGTGCCGTTTGGCTGTCGCGTCTTGATGTAACCAGCGATGCTCTGCACGAGATCCTTTTTGAGCGCGGGCTTTTTGCGAACCGAATAGTGTAGATTGGGCCTGTTGAACGACTGGGCGAGACATACGGGGTCTCGCATGGCAAGGTTATGTTTGATATCCTCTATGGCGTCCTTGTTGGCGCTGCCGGTGAGCGCCATGATGGGTACGTTGGGCCAGTTTTTGCGGAGAATGTTCAACTCTGCGTACTAGGCAAAAAAATTTTTTAGGAAAGCGCGCACGTCGAAAAGTGATAGAAGAGGTCCTACAGAGGCTCGGAAATCTCTTCCCCAGCTGCCAATGACGTGGGCCTCGTCGATGACGAATCTCGCCAGTTGCTTCTCCTCGTACAGCTGATCGACGACCTCTTTCAAAGATTCGCTCTTTTGGAATCTTTCCGGCGTCGTGTACACGAGTTTCGGTTTCTCTTCGACGTTGCTTCTCATCATTCGCATCGCCTGTCGGACTTCGTTTTCCTCTGCAGCGCTGGTCAAGGGGAACGCAGGAACGCCCTTTTTTCGCAAGGCTGCGACTTGGTCCGTAATAAGGGATATGAGCGGAGAGATGACAAACGTTGTCCCCTGAGTTTTGCCGGTGACGCAGAGAGCGGGAAGTTGAAAGCACAGCGACTTTCCGCCTCCGGTTGGGGCAAGATAAAAAACGTCTTTTCCGTCGAGGGTGGCGACGATACACTCTAGTTGGTTTGTGCGAAAGGAGGAAAGCTTGAAGGTATTTTTAAGGATTGTGATCACTTCTTTGTAATACGGGGAAGAAGTGTGATCGATTCGACCACCAGAAGCAACAGAGATGGAAGTAGAAGCTGATGCGGACGGTGGAGAAACTTTGGGCTTCTCTGTATCGAAGAGAATCAAGTCATCTGGGATCGGATCAAATTTGTCGTAATATGCGTCGTCGTCGTCATCGACGACGAGCGTTTGCGACGATACATCCTGCAAGTCGAGTTCGAGGACAGGGGGCGAACGTATGATCATGGGGGCGTCCTGGACCATCTTGGAGGGTGCGCTCATCGTCGGGATGGTATCGATGGTGGTATTCGAAGAATCCGAAACAGCCATAGAGGAAGACGGGGTAGGTATGGCATCGGCTTTTCTGGTGGTTAAAGCCTTCATGGACGGCAGCAGCATGGGGAAGGGTGCAGGGAGGGATCGAGGAGGATCCTCGATGTCGGCCATGGTCTCCATGGATGCGATCCGCCGCTTGAGAGAACGAATGCGGTCTTCTACCTGAGACCTGGGGAGAAATAAGGCGGGAAGGGGAAGGGACGAAAGAGATACGAACAAATTGCTGGAGAGCAAGATGATGTCATGTTGTACGACGTTCTGGACGTGGTCGGATATGAACTGGGCAAGCATGCTACGAAACGATTGGTTGGAGGACAAAAGACTTTTGAGGTCGTCGAGCGATTTCTAAGAGAGATGAGAGAGGGAGACGGGAGAGAAGAGAGAAGACATGCCGAGTTGAGATCGGGGAAATCCGAGGGAGTCTCTCGAGGTGTGGAGAGACAGGACGGGAGAGAACGGAGGGGAGACGGAGCGGCGGGGGGAGGCTTACTTAGGAAAGGGTCGGGCAAGGCGGGACCCGGGACCGCGGCGGCAGGCTCTGCACGGTCTGGGGACCAGTGGCGGGCAGTAGATGGGTCCTTTCCCTTTGGGGTCTTGTGGATGCGAATGGGACGAGAGGGCTTGAAGCGCTTCGAGGGGCGATCAGGCTGGTTGGGGGAGAGATGCTTCGTTGTAGGTGGGCCGTCGACGATTTCGATTATGGAATCGTCGCGGGCGAGGGGGAGGGAGGGCATTGCTGGAACGAAACGCACGACGACGACGAGCCACCCACTTTGACGACGGGATCTGTTCGGAACTACGCGACATTTTTTGTTTCGCGTTCAATAACAAACCACGTGATCGCGTTAGATCGACCACGACCGCCATGGCCGGGCAGTACTGGTTCCCAAACATGCCCATTCCAGAGATCATGGCCGCCCTCTCAGACTGGGGTCTCTCTGTCAGCAACGAGCAGCTCGCCCGTCCCTCGTCCGACTTTGTCACCGGCATCTACACCGCCTGTCTCGAGCAGATCACCTCCCTCAACCCCGACGTCCTCTTTGACGCCACACAGAACGCCCTCGCCGCCATCGACGACCCCAACACAGTGCGTTCGTTCGTCCCCTCCCTTCCCCTTTTTCTTTCCTCATCCGCTTCAGGAGCTCTATGCCGCCAGCGTCGCCCACAGTCTTCTCCTCCACCACATCTCCCGCCTCGCACACGCAGCGCGCATCACAGACTTTAGCGCGCGCGATCTCTACCTCCCCGACCCAGAGCGCACCCGCTTCATCCTCTCCGCCTTTATCAACTTTGTCAAGTTTGCAGAACAGTGCACCCCCTTCGTCGCCGATCTCCGCAGCCAGTCCTCGTCCATCATCGACGAGAGGGAGCAGGTTTTGCAGCAGGTCGCCGCAGTCCAGCACAAGCTCGACGCCCTCAGGTGCCCACCGTCCTTGTCCCGTCCCGTCCTCCCTGACCAGCCCCCAGGGCCCAGCGTGCAAAGGACGAACCAAAGTGCGAACAGCTCCGCATAGAGAACGCGTCCATCACTGCCCACCTCGTCGCCACCAAAAAAACGACCCAGGCCCTCACCAACGACGTCGAAGCACTCAAGATCGAGAAAGCCAACCTCATCCTGAAAAAGGAAAACATCATATCAGACACAACCCTCCTCATGGACAACATACAACGCACCAGGAGCAGGATCGTACAGAGCCCCGAGAGAATAAAGCGCAACATAACCACGATGGGTGCCACTGCCATCGAGGACAAGAAAATTCTCGCCATGCACGAGGCAAAGCAGAGAGATCTCCAGGCAAAGACCGCCGTCTTGACCAACATCGAAAAGGTGCCCCCTCTCTCGTTCTCCTCATATACTCGGCCGTTACCTTGGCCTTCGTCAGGACATACGTGGTTGCGTGGAACAACTTCAGACTATCGAAAAGGAAGTCCAGCTTCTCGAAAACTCTCAAAAAGAGCTCGCCGACGTCAAAGATAGCCTAGACTATAAAAAGATTGAACGGATCGAACTCCAAATGAAAAAAGAGGCTTGTGTACCCCTTTTATTTTGGATCTCCCGCTCACCCTCCATTTTAGCGTGTACATAGGCAGCTCGCAAACGCCCAAGAAAAACTCGAGCGGGCTCAGAGGCATGCAGAAGAAAAGCGTCATGCTAGCCAACAGACCATCGAACGACTTCAGCGCGAATACGAGCAGATGGATATCGAACGTCGTGACAACGATAAACTAGTAGAGGAGCTCCGCAAAGAGGCCGATGACACCGAAGCAAAGGTTTTTTTTTTCGAGCTTGCTCCGTCGGACGCAATGACACGTCACTCAGATGGCCGAACATCTCAAGAAAAGTGAGGCAGAGCTCAATGAGCTCCTCACCGAATACTGGAAACTTCGGCATGCGGCAGGTACCACTTTTTCCTGTCGAGCCTTTCACTTTGGCCGATATCCATTTACAGAGGTATACATGGAGACGCTCGCCAACAAACTCAACATGAGCGTCACCGCAGACTAGGTCACCGGGCTAGGTTAAGTTATTCGCTATATTATACCAAATGTACTAGTGCTGTATCCTCTCTAGCGTACAGACGTCACGTCTTGGACCTCCCCTTTTGCGTCAATTTGGACTTGCATTCCCGACAATACCAGTTCGTCTTCTTGTTCGGCACCTCCAAAAGACCAGTACACTCTAGGTGAAACTGTGCGCTCCCGTTAGCACGTCATTCAAGGAATAAACCAAGTCCAGTTTACCCATTCCAACTTGCAACCCACGCCATCGCACCCTATCATCTACAAAATCAAGCGACGAACATGAATGACGACGTAAATAACTAGAACTTGTCGGCAACGGTGGAACAAGCAACAATACCCACCGTTCCAAACGATACCTGGTTGCAGTAACAATACCGGGCCTCATTCGGATCAACTGGAACGGCTGGCCCTGGAGGTTGAGGCTGGGCAGGGATAGTGAGGCGGACAGTCGCACGACGCGTTCGGGGAGCCGTCGGTGGCTCTTCCAGGTCAACCACAGCGGGTGGATGGCTCTCTTCTTTCTCGGGCTTGGTGGGTTTGGGAGCTGCCGCTTTCTTGCCCTTCTTCGGTGCCTTGGGTGAAGGATTTGCTGGCGGGTGTGGCTCGATCATTGGGGGCTCTTCGATGTACAGTTCTGGCTCGGGAGAGAGCGACGGAACGGGACTATGTTCGACGCGCGGGGGACGTGCCCATCGCGGAACGACGAGGTCTGGGAGAAGAATTGGGGCTAGATGGGTGCCGGGACGAGCGCCGAGGGATATGGCGGCCTCTTGCTCTTTGATGGCCTGATCGAGAAGACGAATGTGACGGTCTACCTATCACATACGCCATGAGTGATGCAAGGGCAGGCACGGGAACGCTCACAGTTTCATATGCAGTCTGCGCGATGCTCACTTTCTCCTCTGCTGTTCGGATAGTTTCTTCGGAAGTTTGGGCAATGTGCTGGAGGAGCGTGCGCGTCATTTGCCCGGGCATTGGCTGGTGTGAAATAGCGTTTGTGCTTGGATGAGGGTCGCCATTGATGGTATGAGAGGCATCGGCTTGCATGGACAGGTCGCCATTAGACTGTCGTGCCGCCAAGCTCTCTCGCAGGCGTATGTACTGCCGGACTGATGCAAAAAGGTCTGCATGGAGAACTGCGCGAGCGTCAGACAACTGCAACGACAGAATCCACTCGGACGCGCAAACCTTGGCCCTGAGAATCCAGTTCGCCCATCAGTTTGAACTGGCGGTGCAGCGACAATGGCAACTGCTCGAGAACTGATGCGAGTCGTCAGCCCTCCGAGCATGTTCATCTAGGGAAAGCGCTGTCGAAACAGACCTTCATGGTGCTCCTCTTTGAACGCCTCCCAGACTTCGAGTTCCTTCTTCTGAGCCTCGATCGTCGTCTCGTCCTCGTCCGAGTCGTCCGATTCTTGGTCGTGCGCAGACTCGGATTCCTCGATGTTCACCACCGGTTCTTCATCCTCGCCAGTCAAGGTGGTCCTGGAGCGTTGTCGTCTGCGACTCATCGATGATCGTGGTGGCGGTAAAATGACACGCGGGCCGATCGCGGTGTAATCGCGTCACTGCCCCTAGCTAACACCAGAACTTTCAATGGAGCATTTGTCAGACACCGTACGTTCCTTTTTTGCATGACGAACATGCTAGAAATGCTATAGCACAGCCGGTGCTAGTCACACGTAAGAAACTGGAAGATTATGGAACGTTGTGGGTCCACAGGACAAGGTCCGCTGGGAACCAACACACAGCATCGGTCCCATTTCCGCATGCCTTGCCAAGAGTTCGGTGCGCATATATTGGGCAGGCGTTTGTATGGTTGACGTACAGGTTCCCCCCCGGACTTGTATCATCTTTCCACCACCGTTCGAGATCTATCGTTCATGGCTGCTGGCGTCATTGGTCCCACGCTGGGCGCTGCTCAGTTGGCAGCCACATTGTCTGGCGTGCCCTTTGCGGCGGGAGGTGTGATGGTTCTACAAATGATCAACGCAGCTTGTTCCGAAGTTGCGATTCACAAGGTGAATGACCCTCTGGGGCGTCGTCGTTTTGGGCTAAGACCGTCGTCTTTCCTGCGTCGCTCGTCCCCTCGCTTCGAGAGCAGCAAAAATCTGCACGACTGATCCGTCGCTGCACGTCGCTGCTAAACTTTATCAGCGAACAATCTTCGTTGTTGGTCGGCAACGACGCGGTGGCTGCGTTCGACGAAGCAGAGGCGTGCGTGCTTCTCCGTTTTCCTCGTCTTCGTACACCGACGAATGCATGTCAGCGTCTTGTCTAGCGTCCATCGACGCGTGCAAAAATGGGCGGATTGCGGCAAGGTCAAGAGATTCCGTAAGAGAGCGTTTGTCCTGCTTTGCTCGTTGCGCTTTGCTGAACGATCGTTTGGCTCCCTAGTCAAGAATGCAGAGATCGCGCGCGACCTCGACAAGTGCTACGATGACGTCGATCATGCCATGGAGCGTTTGCATGTCGGTTGGGGTTCACTTCGAATCATACACGAAGCTTAAACCGTCCCGCAGGTCGCTAATCCCGTTGCGATGCTGCGCATGCAGCAACGATCGATAGACATGATGCAGCACCACCAAGACGCCTTGACGGAGACGCTACAACAACTGCTGATCAGCCCCAGACAGATCGAGCAGGCCATTCAACAACACGTCTCTGGTGGAAACGACGCACGCGAGCTCATGCGTTTGGGTCAAGAAGTACGTCTTCCATGGCCGTTGCGCGATCTGTATTTTTTTTTTTTTGACTGATCGTCCTGAAAGCGCCTCATGGGGCTTCGCGAAGAAACTTTTCTCAGCAGCGGTCGGCAGGTCACCGAATCCCCTTCCTCCTCTCGCCCAGCTTCCCCCGTCACGACCGTACAGAACCAAATCGAACAAGCGCTTCTGGCTCTCCACCAGTTGACCAACATTCCACCGACGATACCCATCTTGAATAATCAGGTGAAAATGACGAACCCGTCGTCCGTTCGCGGTGGTCCGTATACTCAGATATTCGAAGGCTCTTGGCTTGGCGGGAAAAAGGTGTCGATATGTAGCCCTCTGTCGGTGCCGACACGTCGTCTGACCGGGTCTCTAGGTGGCACTGAAAACGCTACGGGTCGTGGACGAGCAGGACCCCAAGTCAAAAAGGTTGCAGATGGTCAGTGTAAAAACGCGGCCTCGTCCATGGTTAAATCAAAACTCTGTTCTTGTCAGCGTTTCGAACACGAAATCAACGTGTGGTCAAAACTCAAGCACGAGAACGTCCTCACGATGTTGGGCATCGTGACAAACATGGGGCCAATTCACATCGTTGGTCGCCTCGGTTGACATGCGTTTTTTTTCTTTCTCAACGTTTGGTTCATAGGTTACCCCGTGGCAATCGGACAACGTCCGAAAGTGAGTGTTTCCGACGGCATTGGATCTGTATCGACGATGCGAATAAAACGATCGATTAGCTATCGTCATCAAAATCCAGATGCGAATCCGCTGAAGCTGGTAGGTACCTTCGAGGCGCGTTTTTTTTTTGGGGGGGGGGGCTGATCGAATCCCTACAAACAGCTCATCCAAGCGGCCAGAGGCCTCGAATATCTACACGGCCAACAGATCGTACACGGGCACTGTGAGTCTTTTCGAGGCACCCTACACCTTCCTGTCCGCTGACTCGGCGCCGTTGGGCCCACCAGTGAAATGCGTAAGTCGTCCCGGTCGAAGCATGTTCCGACGGCTGATCGTAACCAACAGACCAACATATTGGTTTCCGAAGAGGTGCGATAATCCTTGCCCGTGCCGCGTCTTCCCTCTTTTTTTTTTTTTAATAACATCCCGTTACTAACAGGGCGTCGCGATGCTCTCCGATTTCGGTCTGACCCAAGTGCTCACCGACGTCGTCGGTAAAGACACCATGATCATCCTCACCAGCTTGTCCACCTTGCGATGGGACGCCCCGGAGCTCAACGTAGGCGAGGGCGCGGCGCTGACGATGGCGTCGGACGTCTTTGCGTTTGGCATGAGCGTGCTGGAGCTCCTCACGATGCAACCGCCTTATTCACACCTGAAACGGGACGTGTCCGTCTTACAGGACCTGACGCGGGGAGTGTTGCCGCCGCGGCCAGAAGCGCCGGAAGCAGCGCCTTGGATGTCCGACGAGCTGTGGGACACGATGAACAGGTGCTGGATGTGGAATCCTGGAGATCGCATCTCGGCCAAGGAATTGTCGCCGTGCCTGGAACGAGCATCGCTTTCGTCTACACGCAATCTGTAATATTTCTTGCTTTCTTGTACTAGTCGACTTGCTTTCATGATCCACACACAAAGTCGGTCGGTATGGTGAGCATTATGATATCCCGATGAAGAAGAAACAGCGAGTAAAGTACAGCGGACCAGGGGTGGGTATTCCTGAGAATAAGAGGGAAAAGGCCAGCTCTTTGTTTTATACGGTGGAATCTAGCAGCTAGTTAAAAAAAAAAAAAGTTTCCCGAGAAGAAACTAGGGTTAATTCAGAACCATACCGACCACCTATTTAGTAGCTGACGTCTGAAGCCATCCCATGAGCTCCCGTTTAAAAGGCTGTTCCAATGATGGTGGACGACTCACTGCTAGCCCGAGCGTACGACTGGAATATTGAGACGAAAGGCCGTGTGATTGAGATGACCGATATGTACGGGAATTCGGACCCATCGAGGTCGAGTGGGAAGGAGTGGAAGTGACCCCGTTCGCAAGAGTGCGAGCGGATCGAGCAGTCAAGGGAGTTGGCGCACTGATCTGCGACTTCTTTG
>JBBPMM010000512.1:0-19934 GCA_038090335.1 Solioccasus polychromus
CGTTTCGGTTTCCATGTCCGCAGATAAAGAATCGTGACGACTAGGCGTCGAGGACAAGGGATGAGAAAGAAATACAGGAAATTTTTGGATATGAGCATCAATTTGGCAGACACCATCTTCCAACTCAGCCCTTATACTCTAGACAGAGAGGTACATCAGGTTTTAATTACACTGTGAACGACCACCGTCCAAAAGCCACTTACACAACCAACCATGGATGGAATGGCTCGGCGGATTAGCCTAGATACGATTAATGAATCGAAAGATGTTTCTCAAAGAGATTCGAGGACAAGAGGGAGGATTTTTGCCCGTCAACGAGACTACCTACGTCCAGAGTGGATTTCTTTTTGATTATTCTTGCAGTGTGTTAGAGATAACCTTGATTTGCGATCGGAGTAAGTAGGTCCGAAATCAGTTTCTCTCACCCATGGCTTGAGCCGTAATAGGCAGAGGCGAGAACCCATCTCAAACGATCACGTGGCGTATGTATTCGATAGCTACCGTGACTAAAAATGCCAGCACGAAGGACGGGCACTGTCCGAGTCGAGCTCAATCCCCATCGCCTCCGCTGACTCCTCGAGTTGATTGCACTCATGGCCCTCCTTGACCCAGTGCCGTCTATCTCCACTTGAGGTCGTCCAACAACTTCAACTCGACAGCCATGTCAGCAACGTCGGCGTTCTCTGCCAATAGGTGACCTATATCAGTGATCGCCGACTTGTATCGCGTCCATTCACCACCGCACGTGCACCATGTCAATTGCTGCTCGTCAACGAGTTCAGACTACAAACCGCGGATCCGGCCGTGCTCAATTTGGACGCTGCAAAGAAAGAAACTCGGAGAAAGCACATGATGTGATCAGTAAAGCAGAAGCGAGTGTGAGGCAGGCCGACCGACGGGAAAGAGGGAAAGAAAAAACGTGGCTGTTGCTTAAGACTGCCAGAGTGTGCTCTTTCTTTCTCACTCAGAGTTGGAATCGAGACTCTTCTGTTGTTTTCTTTCTAGGGTGCGCGGGATTGTGGACCAGCCGAGGTGTTTTACCAGGAGCATATTGAGAAAGTTCGTCAAGGTTGTGTTTACCATGCCGACCTGCCTGCAAGCGATACATCCCATGTCTGGCGCGACGGTGCAAGGGAGGATTTGGATATCGTCTGCAGCTGGGTCCCCATGATTCCGGTCCATGCCGAGATGCTATTTTGCTGTGTACGATTCCGACACGTCTGAATGTAGGCGAGTTTACTGTCAAGGTGAGGTGATCTAGTAGTCTCATGCTGTACAGTCGTTCAACTTGTAGTGCGGCAGATTAATAACCGCAAGATATTGGATGGGGTATACAAGACGCGGTGTATCGCCAGAGAAGATACCTACCGTCTCGTTTGCTCTTGACAAGGTATGTCTTTAGGTTTACCACCTCGAGTGGACGTAATAGAGGAAACGACAGACGAAAAAGGGTTGAGCAACGAAGTCGCGGACAAGATTGGAGAGTATATCAAACTCAAATGTCCGTCGTTCCCGCGATGACTCCTATCATCTCTCGAACTGATGACAAGCAATCGGTCAGGGGGACTATCTCTGGAGCATTGATGTCCAACTCGAGTGCAAGAGCCGGCGTACTCGAGATGAAACTCTTGTTCACGCTCCTTGGAGCGCACAAAGTTCTTGTCAAGGTATGCGGGGTCCGAGTACTCCTCTGGTCTGAATAACTCATGCTCGCTATGCGACGGATTTTGTTTTACATGTCGATTACTACACTGGCATCACATATGAAGCTGGCCGCCTCGGTTTCACTCCCAGCCGCACCAACACCGACCGCAGCTCCTCTAAGAAGCATGTTGCCGTTCAACATTTTGCTTTGCGGCGACGAGCTCATGCAACATTTGGTCGTCGTCAAGGAGCCAAAATAGGAAACCTTCGACGGGAAAAGGACGAGGTATAGGCGACGTAGACTGGTGACCAGTCCGTCTAAAAGAGGCAAGCGATGCATAGGCGACGGATCAGGGCACCAAGGTCAAGCAGGAGTAGATCAAGAAGACACTGGCATACGCGGATTACATGAGTTTGTCGGACAGGAGGCTGGTCTAGTCAGGCATATGATACGGTTTGGAACACTTTTTTTAGTGTGTACCATAGAGCATTTGATACTGACGGTCGACATTGGAATTTACTGTAATGCAACGGATGCACCATCACGACTGTTGCACCGTACCACGACTGTCCGATGTGCGAGGCGAGTGTCTGGTCCCCTCCATGTGTGTATGTGATGCGCTACGTGGGTCCCCTGTGTCCCATCGCCACCCTGCACCCATCCTCCATCGGGTGACGTGTCCAATCATCTGGACTTCAATCCCGGTCTCGTCCGGCCAACTCTAATTCTACCCCCTCCTACCATGCCAACGTCAACGCCCTCACCTCCTGCCACCTCGTCTCTGCCATCAAATGCCGCGCCTTCTACTGGTAGTTCGCTGAACTCGGCATCGCCGGATTCACCAAGATCTGGTATCTGGGGGTCATCTACGCTGATGGTCCGCAAAAGTGTCGAGACGCTCGTACGCAACATCAAGTGGATGCAGTGGCTCGTGTTACCAGCATATTTCCTGAAAGCCGTACCAACCTCGGGGGGAGGGACCATGCGATAGAGGCGGAAGAAAAGCGCGCGAGGAAGGACAGGTTTTAAGCATAATGAGTTGCCGAATGGCGACGTCTACCGCCATATTACCTTCTCTTGTTATAGGGATCACCACTGTCATACTCACGTCTGCTGTAGTCTCATTCATAGTCGCCTAACCATGATTATAATTGCCGTGTGCAGTCTTTGAAACGCAAAGTCACATCATATGGTCGGAGTCGCTCGTCTGCGTCGCCGCAGCGTGTCTTCAGAACAGATCAAATATCAAACGAACTGGCGTTGTGTTTTGGCGGTCGGTAGTAATTTCCTGGGGTACCGTCCATCAATGCACGCCCGCCTGACATGCCAATAACGATCAGTGTTGATGACAAACAATCGAGATGCCGCAAGCACCTTTTTGACCGCAACGATTTTACACCTAATTTCCGTTGAGTTGAGCACAGTAACGGCGGAGTCAGCCTCTTCGATTGTAACAAAACCGAGACCGCGCGATTCACGGGTGTGGGAGTTGTACAATGACGAACACTTTTTGACCCAATGTGACGGTCTAGTCCTGAACCCGCCAACGGGGGGAGGTCGCCTCCACGATCACCGCTGGGTGAGTGACTGTCACTGTTCCAACCGGGTTCGCCGCTGTGAGGCAGTCCGCCATTAAAGTTTGCGTCTGCTGGGATACTGATTCCAGCAACCGCCGTGATTAACGAGTTCCGGGCTGAAAAAAAGAAGAAAGGAAAAGAGCAGAATAGAGCACCACGAGTTCGGAAGTGTTTCGTAATTGGGAAGAGAAAAATATCAATTTTGGATCAACGGTGGGTTTGTTTGGGAGCTGAGGTGAGTGAGAGTGCGCTGAACAGACGAAGAGCTTGCAAGAAAGCCACGGTATCAGAGATGTCAGCATTAGGCTGACCACCATCCCAAGAAAATGAGAAGGCACTGCATCTCCAACGTTGTACTGAAGCGACCACTAGGACGTGTGGGCTAGTACAACTAAAGCGGATTATTCATCGAGTACAGAAATTTGCTGTCGGCTGATGCTGAAGGCCAATAGTCATCCATCGTTGAGTTGGTTGTCATAGTCGTTGAACAACTTAGCGAAAACGAGATCTCGCTGACAAGACAGGAGCAAATACTCGGAAACAAGTTACAGTCACTTTTCGGCATAGCGAGTGCGCCACTTGTGCCTTCATAGACTACAACATTGGTGCGATTGTACCTCTTTCTACCACCTTGAGGTAAGTGCCAACTTGATCAGTTCATGAGTTTGAGCTGATTTTCATCGGAGGTGTGGTATGGAATGCCACTGGCAGAGCCTGATTGCAGATCTTTTCGTACTATTGTGCCCCCTCCAGTTGAGTGCAACATCCATTATCGTTTCTGGCCTTGTATTTCATACACAAGCGGCCGAATCTTACTGAGATCCAATCCGTTCCAAGACCTTGTCGGTTCTACAGTGCAAAAGAGATAGTCCACGTGGTCGTACTATCACAGTTCACAAAACCTTCCACCGGGAACCTTGCCAGCTACATTGCGTTGTATGAGGCAGAGCTGTCCTCGCTTGGTATGTCAGTTATTTGGAGATTAGCGTTGGCTACGAGGTTGACAGCGAACAACAGCTGGAAAACTGATCTTCCGGTCTGTTCGATCCAGCAACTCTGGGCTTATCTGGATTGATCCGACAACTGAATAGCTCATTTCGTTGCTGTATCGCCAGCGGACACAGTTGGGCCCATCAAGTTCACCATTGCCAATGAGGCAACAAATCAACGGTAGGAATGGTCTACCACCCTCCTCTCCCAACCTCAAATAGAGTTATTGATTTTTCTTTCGTTACGATAAACAGCTTAATACTTCCATGGGAGAGCCCTCTACGCTTCTACTCACTGTACGGGATCTCTCATGCACAATTTTGGTGGCTTCGAGCTTTGGCCAGATGGGTTTGATAACCGTCGTCTTCGAAAGCTCTGACCCAATCTTCCGGTTCAACACCATTGCGGTCATCATGGGTGGAACACTATCCTCTACTGGCAATCCTGAAAGAAAAGCTATCGAGTGAACGAACTACGTACTAGTTAGCTCGAGTAGGTAAATATCGTACAAGTCTTTAACTCACCTCAGTTCGTGAACAACGGACTGAGGTGTTCGACCGAAATACAAAGTACTTATATACGAAAAGTAACTAAATGGTGTAGAAATGGGGATAAAGGATCTAGTAGAGATCCGAGCATAGGATGAAGAGAAATATTAAATACGCGGTAAGTACAATGTGCTCGTATGACGAAGACATATGACGGAGGAATGTGAATGTTGTGCGCCATGTGCAGACCGGTAGTCCGGTCGGTCCGGTGTCGTGGCTGCGCGCGTGATTGCTAATTCCAACAGCAGGATCGTCGAAGAATGATAGTAAGGAAGTTAAACCGACTCGGTGGTGCACGTGGAAAAACTGCTAGAGCGCTTGCTAACATCCATAAGTACCGCTCATACACACCACGCAGCGAGAGTGAGGTGCATCATTCTCTTTCTTTGTGATTTCGTCTGACACCATTCAGTTCACTCCGTTCTGTTCGTGCTCGATGGCGTACTGGGGCTTGTCAGTAACCGCCGCGGACTCCGCCTTCATAGACCGAACGGCAATACCACTAAACCAGTCGTGATGGACGCAATGTACGACCGGCAACAAAGTCGAGCCGGGTCGGCCGGGAAACGAGTCGCCCGTGCCGCGTCTCGAACCCCACTTTACGCCAGCTAGAGGACAGCAGCGCTGGAAGAGCAACCCTGGGATATCAGTGCAGCAGGCAGCATCCTCGCATTCGTCGTTGTCGCGCGCGTTTATCGATTTTGAAACGCACGGCCGTACCACGGGCGCACGTAGCGCTACTCGAGTCTTAAGAACAGGCTAATGGACACGTTCAGGCCCGCACATCGCCAGGGACAACTATCACCATAATCTCCCTCGTAATTCGTCTAGTCCAACGACTTCTCAGTCGCAGAGGGAATGGGCATGGGCACAGGTGCGGAGCACTGGGGAAACGATAGCCTCTCACTTCTCCAACTCACGTACGGAAACGTGTTCAACATGCTACACGGGTACAGGCATCTTCAACGCACTTTCTGCCGCTGTACGCAGACCGACGGTTGGTTTCTCACGAGAACAAGGAATAAACGAGGTAGATATGACGTGGAGAATCTGGAGTAGGCGTTGGTGAGTTTCTTGGATCGGGGCCGTGGCGACACGTGCTGTTCGATGCATTCTTCATTTTTGCGATGCCCCCAATACTCAATGGCGTCATCTGGGCACGGGATCTACGAGTGCCGACCCGATCCACATAATCGAATGTTTGTTTGTTTGAATCGAACATAAAATGGTCGTGTTTACTACTCATACGTACTAATTCTAACCAGTACCTAAGTTTACTTTCTTCATTTCGTAATTCTCATAGGCATTTCCGAATGTCGTCGCTGCTTTTTCTTTCTCTCCGTATCATCTCTCGCCGAGTTATCGTCGTCGTTGTCTTCATTTTCGAGTACGAGATGTAAAACCAGAATTCAAAGCAGAAAGGGAAAATGGATGAGCATGAACGTGTTGACGTCAGGGCAGAGCGCAAAGTTGCCAGTCGTCGGAAAGTCGGCAGCAATTTGGTGAGGTCAGCGGAGTTGATGAGTTTCCGACACGTTGAACAGAGATCGTAATACATATCTACGTAGACAAACGGAAGCACACGTAGAACAACCGAAGAACCACACATCTTGAACGCATTGAAATGATGAACGTCAGTTTGCAAGGGGATTTTTCAATTCGAATCTCGGAATGTGGTCCCTCCTGTCATCCTCGCTTGCGAAAGTGCTGGGGCGACTGGAAAGACGACACCACTCTGCGTTTCCAACGTCTAAATCTATCAACCCATCCGCATACTGGGCCAGATGTGAGTCCATTTCCGGGCCGAAGGTCGATAAATTGCGCCTACACTCCTGGAAGCGTTCGACGGCTGCTTTGGACAGTTCACCAGCATAATCAAGTTTTTCCTGGAAATTCAAGCTCGCAGTCTTCTGATGGGTCTGCATTACTGTCAAAATGTTGGCGAATGCGCCGTCCAGTTCATATTCCTTTTTGGAGGAATAGGTATCCTGAATGGACTATGGGTGAGATGGGGAATATTTGAAGTAAGAAAGTCTACATTGGGGATAAACAATATATCAGCTGCGGTGCCTTCCGTTTCCCGTACTATTGGATGGGCCAGGACATGATTGGGAATGTAGAGGGAACGAGTAGACCGATTAAGGACGGAGCATATGAAAGCATCAAAGATCAACCTGCGCTTTGTTGTATACGCCCGAACGTCGTCATGGTCCACATTCTTAGTATTAACGTGTGTTTCGCGGTCCGGGGATTCCTGGACTATCTGCTTTACCGATCTGTCGTCCTGAATGAGGAACTGAGGCCGGTGATATTATCCTACTGCGACTCTGGTTCCGAGCATTAATTCACCAGCATCAGAGGTAATTTCATAGAGACGAAGCATGAAAAGAACCGGTCAACCGACCTGGCAACCATTTCAATGGGAGAGTCATTTTCACCTCTATTTCACCGCGAACACCTTTAAACCACCACTGCGAAAGTGCTGGAACGTCCTTGCCTGGAACGCGCTCACTACAGACATTTAATTTCCCGAGATGAACGAAGAATAATACGTACAATGAATCATCGAAAAGGATTGTCGCGGCCATGTAGTCGACGAGTCTCTTCAGTTCATCGCGAGAAGCGAGGGGGTATGTCAAGGCTACAAGTGGAGGATAGTCTTCTCGAATAAACTTCTAGTGAAACGGGTCAGAGAGGATGTCAGATGGAAGTGGACCTTGAATGCACACCATTGCTCGACGCTAACCAAGCTTCTTTTCTGCCGCCCATGCGTTGAATTCAATTCCAAAATCCTCGTAGTGGGGGTTTGTTTTACCAGCTGGCTTCTCAGGAAACAATGCAAAGAAGTCAGGAAGGCAATATACTTGCACGGGCATGATGTGGCGACCAATTCGTGTATCGATGAAACGTGCGGTACTTGTATCGTTGGTATCCCGCAGTTTTCGAGATGTGAAAATCTTCCTGCAAGCTGCCATTGCCAAAGTCATCTGTTGAAAGAATATATGGTGTTATAACTTAATCGTACCTACTTTCATAGGCTTTACCCAAGCTTATCGTTGGTAATGCCATATTCATGAGCAACCGAATCCTCCGGAAAGCCTTAAAAATATCACGAGAGTAATTTTCAGTGTCTATTATTTCTTTACCTACTTATCTTGTATTATTCTACCAGGGATATATTCGGTTGAGCTACTGAAGAGAAACCAAGTACAGTAAGGTTCTGAGTACGGCAGAAGTCTTACATGACTCACCTGACACCCTTGCAAAAGGTGCTTTAATTCTCTATTGATCGCGTCAATCCGATATATTGGCACGAAGGTCGTACCAAGCAAACTTTTCGACTGCAATACCATAATGTCTGCAAGCTTTCGCCAGATCGGAGGTTGAACGAGACTACCATTTATGGTAACCTTAGATGGATTTGTTAAGGGCATGACCTTCGGTATGACCTAGTGTTGAACGTGACCTAGGGAATCGGAATCGAATGCGACGAGAAACGATGAGCCGCGGTCCTGGCGAACATAGATGCCATGGAACACGTTTGTGGGACACAAATTTTCGGTGCACGGAACAATCATGCTCATCACTCATAATCGAACTGGTCAACATAGTGGCAACTTTACAGCACCTCATTATTAGAGGTTAGCCACATCTGAACTTCAAATTTCATTGGCCGTTTTTGGGCAATGATAGTTGATGGAAGGCCTGAACTACTGCTAGTAACTAGCATCAAGCGTCAAAACCTGTCGTGCGATGTGTTCTCGCCTGAGGGTCGAATGGAATCCTTGATTACGCGAGTTTCGTTGGGGGGACGGCGGGACGTCGGTACACGACCTTTCAACGAGAACAACGATGGTCAAAATCGACTCGGTCTACGTAATCTGTAGGCGGCCCGGAGGGATAAATGGTTGTGCTTACTTCCCCTTATTGTTATCTTGCATTACTGCAGCATCAACAGTGGAAAAGAGACATTATCAGTGACGCCTCGAGAATCACAAAGCGTTAAGTGGGGATATTCAGGATAACTGATTCCGGATCGTGTGTGGGTATACAGATTCCATTGGAGAGGATCGGCAGTAGGTAATTACTTGGCTCTCGAGTCGCTGTGGCTAGGGGTTTGTACCTTGAGAAGAACTACCAAGCAAGAAGAAAAAAGGAAAATCAGTTGGATACCACAACCAGAATGACGATCATGCTCACAATAAAACTGAAAGCGGAATCTTTAGACCCCGTTCAGCTATTCGCAAACGACGAAACTCCACATCGTAACATCAGTTTCGTATAGGGATAACCCGTCATCTAAGCATCTCTGCGGGCAGAAAATGATCTCGTCAACAAACGTCGCGATTTAGAGTTCTATTGTTTGAAGATTGGATTGAACACTAGGGGCGTGTTGCAAGAATGTTCGGGTCGTCGATTGTAAGCATTTCAATGGGGTTATAGTGTTCAGTTGAACGTCTCTCTTTCAAGCTCCGTCCGACGGAGTTTCTGCACCTGTCCACCCGAGTATCGATTGACGCTCTATTCCCGAGAAGTTACTTAATTACGAATGCCTCCCCTTGACGACGAAATCATCAACAGCTTTTGTTAAGGGAAGCATCGGGAATAGAACGTCGATCGGGAGTTGGCTAAAGCGGTTGTGCAATGTGCGGAGATTGAACGCTTGAACATCCTACCAGGGATATATAACTTGAAGAGGATCTATTACTCCAACTAGAGCAACTTGGCGACTCAGTGTCGCCGAGAACGATGCTCACAATCAACCTAATTGAACACTTGAAGTCCAAGTTCTAAGAGGATGTTTTGCACCGTTTTGCCTCGGCACGCGAGTGAGGTTCACATTAGAGTTCAATCATCTGCAATCCTGGACCAAGCCATGACGTCATTTGGCTGTTTCACGTTCCACGGGTTCGAACATTTGAATGTGCAACGTCATTATCGAGTCGCTTTCCATGATTCAAAGTCAAAAATCACAAACTTCGGTTCTGATTGGAGGGATGGCAAATGAAGAAGGGTCCGTTCCTGTTCTATTCCCTAGATGAAAGGTGTGTTCTTTACGGTCCCTGTTGTGCAGTACGACTCCTGGCACCATAAGTCATTCATAAATATCCTGGAAGAAGGGTCAACCTTGCGGGTGGCCTGCCACAAACTTGATGCGCCTGCTTACAGACACGTTTCCGATGCAAATGTGTAGTGTTGCTAACTTGGGTTGTGACTGGAAGAAGAACGCGACGATTCGAGTGGGCTTACAGGGTCCTGCACTAACCCTTTTTCGAACATTGCAAAATTATTGTTGAATTCTCCGGCAAATGCTCTTGCGGCAGCCGGTCCTCGTCTGTAGTCACTTCACCATTCGCGCCTCATGTTTCCTGTCCAAGAGAACATGAAATCCATACGAAGGCCAAGGGGAGCTACACGGAGACTACCGTCAGCCGTCGCACGGGTGTTGAGCGTTGGACACGTGTGCAGTGTCCACCGGAAAAGCTCATGTTTGGACCACGCGACATTTCATCAAATCCCATCTCGATCTCTACGTCGGTTGGGGATATTCTCGATCCTTAGAACGCGTCAACCTGAACCAGGCGTCAATATCACCCTCTAGAATTATTTATTTGAACTTTTGATCCAATTCCTGTCTCGCAGTGGCCAGCTGATATTTTCGCAAGAACGCGATAGTTCTTATCATTCATTACATTCCCAGGATTCAGATAGCGGCTATACCGAGGAGATTTCCCCCTGAAGTGAGTACTTTCCTCAGGAGTGTGCTAGAACATTCCTTATCCGACCACAACTACGGTTAGTAGTTCCGTCCGATGAACTGAGTTAACCGCTCACGGATGTATAACATAGGTATTCCTACGTGAACATGCAGTAAGTATATGTCGTGTTTGACACAATCAACGCCTCATTGTCCGTAAATCAGTGAAATGACTGACTATTTAGTGGCTTGTTCGCGCAGCCTGTTCCGCGTACGTTGACGGGAGTAATGCCTGAGCGAGTCGTAATTACTTTGATGGTGAAGATGGCAACCGAAATACTCTTCAACAGAAGCCGGCATTCTCTTCGAGGGTATCTTTAAGGCGACAATTCCAATCACAACGAACTGCTCGGTCCGGACGATGCTCATAGCATTATGTGTGAACGTGCAGTAAGCTATGTGTCGTTTTGACGCATTCGCTGTGCCAACTTATAGACTGAGTCACCGTTCAATCAGAACCTTGTTCACACGACCATCGCGCGCGCACTGCTCTCTCCAGCGCATGTGTTTACCGTTTGGGTCCCATCCAGATAGGGTAAGCATCAAGATTCGCAGAACAATGCGTTTCGTTCACCGCTTTTGTACCTGAAATTCCCATCGGATAACCTCTCTCAAGAGGAGTGGATCCGCGGGGCGCACGCCGGCACGTCTGACTTTCATCTTACGTTCCTCCTCCTTCTCATTCTAGAATGTCAAAAAATGCATCTTCAAGATGGAACGCCGCTCCACGAGGCGACGGGGCACATGCAGCCTAGGCTCCTGGGATCTACGACACGTCCATGATCGTGGAATGTGCCGTACGATGTTTTGACGAATTCAGGTATTATGGGTCAAGAGATGTCCCAATATGTATAGCAGTACCTGATTGCAATGTTCTAGACTGGTCCGAGCCGCTCACTGGATCACATGGACTGCATTTTTCGTGGCCTTTTCTTATATATTTTTGACGAGGAGGACCCAAGCGAGCGGTAGGTTGTCACGCACCTGGAAGGCTTGAAGAGGTTAAAGCGTTTTGGCAGGCCAAGTCCTCGTGTTCATCTTGTCTGATAAGTTGGCTGGTTCACAAGACGATACCCACCGGCAAAAGAAGACCCCAGCGTAGAAACGAACGCAAGTCGCAGGTTCTTCTACGGCATTCTAGAACACCCACGAGGTTAGCGAAGAGAAGGAAAGAAATAATTATTTTTTTAAAAAAGTTTTGGCGTTTACGCTGACCTGCTAATGCGAACGGAGCTGGCCAACGCTCTGTGTTCTTTTTTCCCCTCGAACGTTCATATCCGCCTCGTCCGACAGATTGGCTCGTATACCGAGGACGAAAAAAATGCAGCATCGAGGCGAGTCGCCTGTCTCTCCACGGCGTCTCCAGAATGTAAGTACGTAGGTGCTACGTCTTCTCGCCACTCGCTGATGGCGATCTGCCTCACCTTACTTCCTGTGCATCAGTTCGACCATTGGGGGAAACGAACGGCCATCATACCTGCGATCTCGCCCCTAGGGCCTTTTTCTTTTCTTTTCCCCTTCGGAGAACAGGGGTGGATCAATGAGGTACATGCCACAAAGCTGGGTTGATATACTGCGCTGGTGCTGGCCATCCCACGCACAGCACCGTGGCGCGCACCTTTGACGTCTGCCAAGCGTCTCGTTGGAGCGGCGGCGCGTCACGGTCTGCGTGGGGTAAAATGACATTCATTCCATTGCCTTTTTCTCTCTCTTGTATTGTTTCCATCAGAATGATGACCATGAGATCCATGCCAAACAATGGTGTGGGGTAAAAATGACATTAATTCCATTGCCTTTTTCTCTCTCTCGTATTGTTTCCATCAGAATAATGTCCATAACAATTCATGCCAAACAATGCAACATCAATTGTTCGAGTGTCCGAGAAAAAATATAGCTGTCCGTATACATTCTATGCCTAAATATATTCATACACGCGCGAAACAGAGAAAACATGAGCAAACTAAGCCGAGTGACGAGGATGGCAACAAGGATTTAAAAAAGACGCCGCCACCCCTTCAGCTCCGGCTTCAAAAACGAATGTGCTCTGGCTCGTGAGTCTCGGGCTGAACGACATTGCCCTGTGCATCGAGCGGCCAGAGCGAATGTCTGAAGAAATTGTGGGGGTCGTACGCTCGCTTCACCTGGCATAGCCTATCCCAGTTCTCTCCAAAGCACGCCATGACGCGCCCCGGCAGTTCATGTCTCCCTAGGAACTGCTCGTAGAATTGGAACAGCTCGGCATCATCGAGCATGAAAAGGCTTACGCTAGGGAAGGGACCGCCGATCGTGACAGGGGAAAGGGTTTCTGAGATCCACTGTTGGCGCGTTGTGAGTAACGTGCACAGATAAATGGGAAACGATAAAAGACGGCCTGGATGGAAAACGGGGAATAAAACAACGTACTTCCTCGGCAGACTCGACGCAGCGCGGGTCCTCCAAGTCGATATCCCATTGATGAAGGGCAGCAACTGTGAACGCCGCCTGACGCTGAGACTTTGGAAGGCAGCTATTCTCAAAATCTGCGAGGGCACCGCCAGCGAGCTCGAAAAGCCAAGCTGTTCATGTAAAATATGTGTCATTGTCCGCAGAATCGGTCCCAAAAGTTGGAATTACATACTACAGCCAACGGGCGTCCGCGAAAACTGCAGCACCGTTTTGTTGACGATGTCATCGGGAAGTGAGTTGATCAGCGTCGAACGAATGAACCACTTGTTTCCCGCTACATCGACATGTTTTTTAAATTACCATGTATGATGGATGCCGAGACTTTTACACACCGTTTCCTCTCAGTACTTGAGCGACACTGTCTTGTTGATGCAAAAAGGACTTTTCGTCTACTTCGTTCAGCAGACAACGTTCGCCGTCCCAAGACGAGATGGCCTGGAGGAATTCTTGACCCTTTACTTTGGGCCCGACATAACACATTTGAATGACGACGAGCGAGTCTTGACCGGCAGGTCCCGCAGTGAGGAGAACGTTTGCATAGAGCTCGCGAGGTGCACCCTTGACACAATCACGAAAATGTTTGATAAGCGAAGGCGCAGTTGCCCGGTGAAAGCGACTGTGAAAAGCAAAAAGAAGAAAAATGAAAACGAACGTCGACTATGCAATAACCGAGGCACGCACTAGATAAGACTGCCTGCGAATACCACAGGGACAGGGAAGGCCTTAGCTTTATAACGTGTAACGACACCAAAAGCGGGACCAGCTCCGCGAAGCGCCCACCAGAGATCTAGACTGCAGTCAACGTGTGAGCCGACAAAGGCACGTGAGGACTGACCGGCATGTTCAGTTTCGTTGGCGATCACGATGCGTCCGTCTGCAAGGACCACTTCGGCTTCGACAAGGTTGTCGATGCTCAGACCATGTAAACGACCAAGGAAGCCAAATCCTCCAAGAAGCATGACTGCGGAACCAACTGGATGTGCGGCACTAGTAGAGATTGGTCATTTGGACACAGTCACTCGGGTGAGAAAGGGACCTACAACGGGATGTGGTACGGCACTACGCTACGTCCACCTGCCAAGGACAGTGCTTCAAGGGGATTGTCAGCGCAAAACTGGTCTACTTCCTTTTGTCTCATTCCAGAACCAAAGGTCACGTAGGCGTGCGAGTGAATAGGTGTCGCATAGGTAAGCATGTTTTGCGTGGAAGAAAGGAACGCAGGCGTAGTAAACATAGAGCCAGGTAAAAACCGTACAAGACCAGACGTTGACGGCGCAGGCGGGGGGTTCTGGCTCGGACCGTCATCAAGGTAGCCGAACGGGTCTGCAGTGGATGATGCGGGAGGGGAGACGGGCGGCTGAGAAGGTAGAGGGGAAGGGGATACAAGCGGGATGTCCTGAGACGGACTTGCAGGTTGTTCGGATGCGCCATCGACGAGGATCACTGAGCTGAGTTCGCAGAGTCCCGTGGTGCGGGTAGCGGTCTGAGGAAAAGAGTCGTCTGTTTCTGGCGAGCCGTCCAATCTTCGCCGATTAGACGGGCGGAGAGGCTCGGATGCACATCCGAGATGTAAAAATGTTTGGACGGAGTGGGAAGACGCGGCATAGATACGGAGTTTTGCGTCATCCTCTCTTCGGCGTTTTCCACTTTCTGCCGTACCTGAGACGTCCGACATTACCTTTTTCTTTCCTTTACTTCCAGGTGGTGGCATATCTTTGATGCTCGTATACGACCCGTCCTTCTCTGGGGCTTCGATGTCGACCTGAACTATCCTGCTAAGATCGAGGATGATGTCGCCTCCGACGGCCCAGCCAGCGGTTCCATAACCGCCTGCTTTGATGGAAACGCCGAGCGAATGGTTCTTGCAGAAGATGATGATTCTGGAGAGGAACACGGCATCAGAAACGGTGCATGAGTTTCCCAAACGAGTGCCATGACTCACTGGCTAACGTCTTGGGCGTCGAGAGGGCACACTACGGCGAGTGAGGCGACCTTGACGTTGCCGTTGAACATCTTGGAGTATTCTACGAAACTTGGTGGAGATGCGCGGACCAGGACCAAGGACAGGAGGCACGACTTACTCGGGGTCATCACGGAGATACACAGAGCCGCGAATTGCCTCTGTGAGCTCTGCAATGATGCTAGGAGAGAGGGTGCGAGTGTTTTCTACGGCCATGATGTTACTGAACTGAGAGAAGAGGGGTTTTACTGTGGAATGGGGGAAGAGGGGGCCCTCTTTTAAAGAGCTGGACGACTCCCTGATCTATACGTTGGAAAATAAGTCTCGATTTGTAAAATTTTGAACACACCTTGCATCGAGCTGGCAGGGTGAGATCACGCAAACGTTTGTGTAGTAATGACCGGCTCACCCTTGAACCCTTTCCTGCGGGCCCCACACCCCGTCGACTGCGCTTCAGAGGTCTGCAGACCAGTTGGCGGTAACCGTAATCACCGAGGTCCCGGTTTACGATACATAGCTCCACAAGATTGACGGTTGGGACTCCCAAATCCATTGCGTGGCTATGTCACTGACGTCGCCATTTTCCCGTTTCTGCTCCCACCACCCTTTCGAAGCTATCATCGCTTGCTTTATCGCGCTCCACTCCGCATGGATCTCGTTCTTCGTGGCTGGCACGGCCCCGGTTCTCAAGCAATCCTGGCATTACTAGGGTCACAAGCCGTTATAATTCCGCGGAATCTGTACAACAAAAATGACTCGCGCGTACTAGTGGTTCGACTCAAAATTCCCCTCACGTAGCGGCAGACACTACCTGCGGCAGTCATGAACCATATTCCAGCTCACCGTCGACCATCGGAATCATCGCGAAAGAAGGTTCCCGGCAGACACGTCCAAATTCATTCGACATCGCAAACTCAAACTTTCCAACCATCGCAACGCCTGGATCTCGATCACACTGCCTGATCGATTCAGTACCCGCCGTTTATGGTAAAACAAACCCACGCACGCGAAGCGCCAAACCCAGCACGCGTGAGCACAGCCTAGAAATGTCATCCTGTATATTTTGCTAGCAAAAAAGAGGGTGTTGGAGTCGACCATCGAATGACCCTCACAGGCTTGAAAACACGCCGACCAGAACGGCTTTCTTTTCGCTCGCCACTCCATCCAACCATCAATTGGGGTTGAAGTGTGCGTCATTGCCCCAGAATTCTCCATTGCTGTGGGTATTTCATAAGCGACAAGGTGGTTTATTGTAGACGCACAACGAACCGATTATATGCAGCGATCGACACCACTATTCGCTCCCCTTTGGGACTGCGGCGTCGCTGATCACCTTATCGGACTCTGTGACGACGGCCCGTGAAAGTGGAAGAACATTGTCGTTCCCGGCGATGCGGTGAACGCGAGGAATGACTGGGTGGTACCGTAATGCTTCCTATTCAAGCAAATCTGAATGTAACCCAAGGAGTAACGCAGCGTGTACATACTACATACCTTGATCACCACTGCAATAAAAGGCATCGCATCGAGGTCGGCCATCGTAAACTCTATGCCGCCGCGTTCCCGGATAGCGGCCTCGGTTTCTCGGATTTCTGCGCGGAGCTTGGTCTGAATATTGGGGTTCCGCGCAAGGTCAAGAAGGATCCAGCCCAGCGAGTCTGACGTGGTCTCATGACCAGCGGACAGGATCGTGCTAATCAGATCATTGTTAAACGAGCGATGAGAGACGAATATCGAGTCAAGCCGCGTACCGCATCCGAGATAACATTTCCTCTTTGGTCAATTTGTTTTTGGCTTCCGTGTCCATGTTGGTCTTCACTAAAAGACGCATTAGAGGGAAAACCCGAATAAGCGATGCGATTTCCCACCCACCAAGTAAGCTGAAGACATCTCAATTCCCTTTTCCTGACGATAACGTTCAGCTTTCTTTCGTACAAGTTCTTTGGCTGTTCGCGTGGCCACCTTCTTTGCTCCTCGTGCACGCACCAAGCGATGGTTTGATCCGTGATCAGTCATCTACTCCAGTATCCACGTTGGAACATACTTGGAAGCAGCTTGCACGAAGATCTATCGGGCGGACGGACGCCCGAGGACTTCGAGCCTGCGAAAAAAATTCAGTTTTATCAAAAGTGATTCCAAAAAACGACCAACATCGCGTTGTATGCCTTGGTCTAAGGACGATCGTCGTTGTCTACGGTACCATCTGGATATCGAATGCAGCTAGAGGGTGTTTAAGGCGCTCGTCTTTATCGCAATTTTGAAGTACGTACCTCGGCCAACCGCATCCATCGTTCCACGAGAGAGCCACGCGGGGACGTTGAAAACAACCTTCCGATCACTGCTTTTCTCAATGATCTCCATCCATTCCGCGCTCAACTACATGACCAGTGAGACGAGCAAATCTAGGTAGCAGACCTAAAGACTAACGGATGCAGTACATCTCTTGAAGATACCCAAGAACGCCCTGGACTCCGGACCGCCAAAACCTGAAAGAAGAATTTTCCTTTGCCGTTTGTGATCCTCGCCTGTCCATGGCCATCAGATCACGTGGACGACCGAGAATGAATGCGTCAATACCTTCAGCCCAAGTGACGCCAATTCCATTGACCATCCGGAAAATGATGCGGAGATTAAGCTGTTTTGGGTAGTGGTAGGCGGGACGTGGCGAGTATCCACTGGCACGCCCTTGGATCAGCAACCCAGAGTTAGTCCCTCTACAGTAGAGTCCAATGTTAGTAACATGCAGTCGTGCGCCTGTCATCAACACTTGCCCGAAACAGTCTTGAGTCTAGCGACGTTTCCATGGTTTCTGCCATTCGAATTCGGTTTCGCCAACCCGTCGCTGGAATAGCTTGAGCGAGTTTCCTGGGAAGTGTAAAGGATGCAGAATGTGCACATACAAGGAGTTCCTTACCGAGAAATACGAAGACGGTTTGGGTCCGCGAATGTAGGAAAACGAGGGGCGTGTCAAAGGCTTGAACACGGTATACGCAAGAGCACCGAGGCCAACTACCACAATTCCAGAGAGCATGTGAAGATGAGGTACGAACGATACGGGCATGATCTAGGATTTGTGAATGTCCCTAGGTTTCTTTATGACGAGGACGAAATGATGCGGCCGACGATACCCAGCTGGTATGTTGGGTAATCGCTTTGTCAAGGAGGCATAGAAGCTGGGGCCGGGAAGTAGATTGCGGACGATGCTAGCGACGCTCATATCAACGCGGCCAATGGGCAAGGGTCATGTGTCATGATCCTTTACATGTGAGGTTCAGAAGGGGCAGCCTAAAAGGCGACTCTGTTCGAATAATTGTAAGTGGGGCCACCTAGGTTGAGGACCGTGATTAGCGTTTCGCCGTGCTTTCGCAATGTCAAAAAGTACCGAGGTAAAGTTGACATGAGATCCTTACAACGATGAAAACTTGAAAGAGGGTGTGCTTGAAAAATCCTCTGACCTCCGAGGCATGACACTCCGGAAATGAGACGCCTCGAATGCCTCTAAAACTACCCAATTGAAAAGGACCTAGATTTCATCATCTTCGAGAAAGAGGCTTGATGCCCTGCTCGAATACGAGTGTTCTTCGCATTTATTCGGACGTTCGTCCCAGCTATCCGAGAGCGCGTCCGAACAAATCCGAAGATATTTTGTGAGAAGTTGATTTTCGCGCAAAAGGAAGGTGCTGGACGGTAAGCAAACCGTTGTTTCAATGTCTTTTGTGGGACCCTTCGAAGGTTGATGGCGTCGCAAACAAAGATGGGCACCTAATGTGGCGTGTCTTGTTCTTCCCAAGTACGCGGCGTTAGGTCGCACGAGATTTTCTTTTTTTTATTGAATAGCCTCCGGTGGCTCCGTTGTGCTGGCTCAACAGTGATCGAGGAATCAGCACTGCCGAAACACGGTGCTGAGAAGTTGGACTGCGAACGCATACTTTCCCTCAAGCCAAACACCTCGCTCGCGACCCTATAGATAACCTCAGATGACACGCTATGGAAACGGTGGTCATTGACATTCAAGAGCATACTACAAAGCGAATTATAACTGGGATTGGATTCGACAAAAGAGTATCAAGGTCAATCAAAATTCATTCATGACTTCGAAAATCTAACCGGGATGGACTACAGAAGGTAACCCATAATGCAATTGTTGATTATACGGAGCAACACTGAAATAGAGGCAATAACACTCACCCGTCTCAAAAACAGACGACGACGAGTCGCCAACGACAGAATGACGTGATTCGTCCGTGCATTCAATAGCTCGCGGAGAGACCGTGCTAGAACATTTCAACGTGAGAGATTATCGCCTCTGCGGTAGGTCGTTCCTCTGGTGGTGACCAACAACATTGTTGAATCAAGTTCCAGTGCATATCATCGATCGCCAGAGACTCTGGTCGACCAAGCTTTTGGCCTTTCGTCAAGCTTACAATGACAGCCACGTCTTCTCTGATACCCGACCAAGGCTGCTTGCCAGAAAATACCTGTAAGAAGATGGTGGTTAGAATGGACACATCGGTGATATCAATCTCGCCTGGAGAGCGACACACCCGAAGGAGTATATGTAACTCTTGGTAATTCGTTCGAATGTCTCGTTCTGAATAACTTGCTCCGGCGCAGCCCAACGCAAGGCTCCTGATCTTTGAGTTGATCTTTGGAGATGCGACAATGCTTCAGGATCATTTCCCACAAAGGAAGCATAACCAAAATCGGCAAGTCGTGCTCTGTAATCTGCATCCAAAAGTACGTTGTTCTGTTTAACATTTAGACAAGGGCATAGTTAGTATTTCAATTCCACGCACGCAGTTCAGGTCTCCATGGATGACTGGAAAAAAATGTATTATAAAACGTTATTATTTCAAAGCTTTTAAAGTGATAACAAGTACACACGATAATGCAGGCCATTTGCAATATCTAGCAGCTATCGCGGCGAGTAAGAACACAAGAAAACAGAAGGTGAAGTAGACGTACGAAACTTAGTCGATGTCCCATACTTAGAACTTTGTGATGCTTGTCC
>JBBPMM010000513.1:0-19891 GCA_038090335.1 Solioccasus polychromus
GAGACCTGCCGTTGCCACGCGTCCAGAGGCTCCACATCATCAAACCATTGTATCGGTCCGATTTTTGGTGGCGTCTGCTGGAGCACATGCAGGCGTTGCGATATCTCAAACTAAGTGATGGCTATTTGCCTGACATCGCACCCGTACTCCGAGTCTCCACTTCCGTGCATGGAGACGCAACGAATCAGGGTGGGAATGACATCGGCAATGAAGGGCCGAATAACGTCCTGGTGCCTGCACTAGAGGAACTTGCGCTCTCAAAAATCACGTTTGTTGCGGCAGAAGTCGACATGTATCTCACAGGACAGCCGCTCATGGACGCCCTCGCTAATCGAAACAATCCTCGGGGTCAACTAATCTTGACGAAATGTGACTGGGAAGACCATGGCCGTATGCCCGACGTGGTGCTTTCGTGGGAGGGTAAGATCATGCATACACATGATGCATACGTCGAATCCGAGTCCCCTGTTGACCTGGAAAGTGGTTTCGAGGATTAAATGCTTCACGTTTAGAACTGAGAATAGGCTCAAGTACAAAGGCATGTGTACTCGCGTCCCGGTCGTGTCGACCGCTTTCGATCATTGATTCGTGTCTCGTCTACCTCACTACACACCTGTTGTAAACTTCAACGCTCTTGTTTCATAACTCATGTGCCCTAATTCAATAGCTCTGTCGGCAATTGACTTGTCGTCTTCGATGACGATTCAGCCTCAGTTTATTGCTGTATTGAAACCTGTCCCATTCTCTGGTTTGCGTCGGATCAATCCACGACATGTAACGGAGAGACACAGTACTGATGGTTCCATCGGCGGAGTCTCGGCCAATCTATCCTGAGTCATTCATACATGCGCCATCATATGATACAGCGCGTTGCCATCCATTCGTACTCCAAGTAACATCTTCGTAAGAACCTGGCACTTATATTTAGACAGCTTTGAGCAGCTGAACCGTATGTGCTTCTTTACAACCTCACCACCGACCACAACAGCCTGTCATAATCCAATCCGTGTCCCAACAACACCCGGTCGAGTGTCACATTCACCTGGATATTTCCCTCACCAAACACCTCACTCCACATGACCTTCCATGACTCGGGCGAGTGTTTGAACATCTCAAACTTCTTGCCCGCATGTTCTCCTTTAAAGACGTGTTTTTCATGGGCTCCATTGTGCTCGCCGCAGATAATGGAACCACGCAGGGGAGATAAGAGCCCGGCAAACGCCTTGGCCAAGCGGAATTGGTCCTCCTCAGAAAAGACGTGGAAAAAGTTGGACGCGTAAATCACCGCACAACGCCCCGCGAGCGGGTTGAGTGACCTCAGCGTAGATAAGTCTGGCTTCTCTGTCGAAGGCGGCTCGTTGAACGGAGGTACGATCTGTAGTATTTCGGGGTCAAACACGTCCCCGGGAACGAAGCAGAGGGGATATGTCTCGGGCGTTGTCTTGAAGAGTTCGTGTCCTAGACTGAACAAATCTTGGCAACATGTCAAAATGTGACGATATATGTAAAGTCACGATGCCGTTTACCTCTGTTTAGATCAGTTGTCACGACGTTCTTGAGTGGGAAACCGTCTGATACTGCTTTCCTCGCATCCACTCCAACTAATGAATGCAGCATCCTTAATGTCTAGGTGGAAATGTCCACAGATCGGGACTCACAGCAGCAACCAGCATCCAACAGAACCTCATCCGGACGCTCTCTCCCAAGCTTCATAATGTTTGCATACTCTGGCTGCTCAGATATCCCTGTCCTGGCTGAATGTCAGTGATTTAGAACGTGTTTGTAAGGGAGACCTACCGGAGGAACATGAACCGCCCAATACAGACCCAGGGGAATATCTACATCCAAGTTGAAATCAAATAATTGTCATCCAAGCTCGACACGACGACAACTGACCTTGTACGCCCTTTCTTGTACATCTAGAATGTGAGTCTTGAGGTCGTCGTCGTCATCGATCTTAGTTTGTGCCTTGAAAAAGGCAGCTTGTTCTGGGGAAAGTCGGTATGTTGCACCTAGATGTTCAGTATTGGGACAGATCTCAGTTGAGACCTTATTGCCTCCAGTTCCGGTAACTCTTGTGAGGTCGCTTTGGTTGTCCATTGTTGGAGAACGGTGACTCGGAGGCGACCTGCTTTATACCGTTGTGTCATTAACGGCCATGCTTAGTACTCGGTTCGGCCCTGTTCCGACTCCTTACGGTTTTCTTGCTGAGTCGTACCGTAATAGTCGCTGCGGCGTTAATATAATGTCTTTCTCGGTCAGGTGGATATCGGCGCCAGTTGTCATTGCCGGAGTATACTGAATGGTCAGCCTCGTTTCAACTCCTTGTAATTTGATTGCCGAGTCGCACCGCAATAAAAGGCAATGTCGCAGCGGCGCCGTACAACGCCTTTCTCGGACGTCGTTCATAACAACACCGGGTCTTTTCGCTGACAAACATGTAAACATGCTTGAAACCGATGCGCACGAGTCAGTGCACCGGGTGCAATGGTATTTCATTGATCGTGAGCCAACCAGGCGAACATCGTTGGTTCAGATAATGATAATGTTAAACATACGAAATCAGCATACTGCACAGTTACTATAAAGGACGAGAATAAATGTTTACAAAGGACGCGCATCATATCTTACCCCCTTGGCAGCTCTTTCTCCTTCTCGGTATAGCACTGGTAAGCATCAAGATGCGTCACAGAAGCGACACCCTACAAAAGAGACATAAACATGCTCGAATAATTCGCAAAACACAGTGATTACCTTGTACGAAGTGAAGACTATCGTCGCATGTTAGCGCTTGCCCCACAATAAACCAAACATCAACTTACAGTTGCTGGGATCGTATTTATGTTTGGTGGATGACAACTCGGCATACTTGTATCTGAAGAAAGCTGGAAAAGTATTGACATGGTGGCAATTCCCCGATTCGTGATAGTTTACCTTCTTGTCAGTTTTTCTCGAACGCGTCCCCTTCGTTTTGGTAGCTACCTGTGATCCCTGAATTTCAGATTCTATCGCATTTTTTCTTCTTCTTCTTTCTTTACTGAAATGGGCACGTAAGATAGGAAGGAAAATCATTGCGATCAAAGCATTGAGCACGCACAAGTCATATTCCTAATTCCTGGCTGTCATCTTGAAACTCCAGTTCGTGAGGCCAGAATAAAGTTTCATTGTTATTGTAGTTGAGAGCGAACCTTGTTTGTAAGGTCGAGTTTCCCCGTGGTAACCAAATGTGACAGTGCGCTAGTGGCTTCTTATGTAATACATCCAATCAACCACGTACATGCTCATTTTCAACGTATGCAAGCTTGTTTTTGAGCCCATGACACAAACAGGTCAGACATAGAGGTCACCGGTATATGCGCACAAGCATTTTGTCATATCACTGCCCTTTCCAAGTGAGCCGCACTGTCGTGCGTTCACTCATGAAAATGCCATTTTCTGTGGACCTTTCACAGAATTCACCCGTTCCGAATCTGTCACACCGAGCATGTGAGATTTACGCATACAGTGCATATGGCGTACCTACTCATTTTTAGCCCTGATCGCCGACCTATTATTATATTACTACTATGCATGAGTGTGCAAGTACGCTGACACGGGACCACAAATGTTGATGTGTTCATTTAAACACCTTCCCCACCTTGCTATCCGAATTGTCTGGCTGCAGATGCTTTCGCAAGCTTCGGTTACTCACTAATATCATTTTCCAACCTTCCGCTGTTACCTTCGACAACGACCTTTACTCACCTTCCATGCTCAATTCGTCGGGCACCTGTCACGCAGAAGCACTTATTATAACCTTCCTTTGCCTCAACCAGTCATCAATTCTATGTGTTGTCAATACCCCCAATAAACCTGCCTGTAGCGAGTGATACTATCATGAGTCATCCGACCAGCCGCAGTTCCACTCCGACTTCTTTCAGTGCTTCAAACACGAGTTTTCCCTCACAACGTTTGACACGAACCGGGTATCAAACGATGTGCCTTTTGTCACGTATCTCTTTGTCCATGAATATACTTCATGATCAAGTCGCTTTCCACTTTCAAGACTTCTCTTTACCAGCCTGCTAGGCAAGTAGCATATCCTTCGCACGTGCGCACATAACACCGCTCTTACAATATAATGACTTAACTTATGGGACCCTAATCTGATGCACATAATTGATCAATCATCCATTAAAATATAAATTGTCCTCGTTAATCTCATCGAGAGACCATGCGAATCCCCTCTCAAGACCAACAGTATCGCGCAAAGCAAGTTGCACACACCCCACTCCGCGTCTCGCCTGCCCTCTCACGTGCACGATCGACAACAGCACAAGCCAAGCAAGCAGGCCACTCGGGGTCTGTATCGACGCTCGAGCTGGCGGGATAACCCTGCGTGGCAATGACGAACGTCTGGTCGAGCATTGCTTGCAGTTCCGAATTGTCATACGACAATTGGAGCGTGGACGTGTTCGTGACGGGTGCTTCGCCATTATGGGGAGGGCCGCCGTTGGCGAGGTATATCACGAGAGGTGTCGTCACGTTCGCGCTCGTTGTGTTACATCCAAAGAAGGTGGGCCGCGTGCTGAGGCCTTGTGATGTGAACACCTCCGTCGTCGTCGGCACGGCGGGGAATGAGTACGCAGACGAGAGTTGTATGACTCGGTCTTGCGTAGCCTGATAGTGTGTCACGACTACCCCAAAAGAATGAATTAGGTATGACGACTCACGATCACGGCGCTCCCATCGGCAAAGTTGTTCACATTTGAGCTCTGCCGTGCGTTGGGTAACCAGCGATGCGATGGCAAATTTGAGTACTCACAGCGTCGATCGCCAGGATGGTGTCCACACCGCGGGCTTTGACTAGCAGTGGTTGAAGAGGAATATTTTCACCATCCTCACCGCCGTCCACAAGTCCCAGATCCGCCTGACCAGACGCAATAAACGTCTCTGGTGCGATGCCGTAAAATGCGTTCGGCCATGAAGCAACGGTGAGATCGATGCCTGACTCAGGTTGTATAACGCTCCAGAGCGAGTTGACAACATCAGAGAACTCCGAACCAAGGAAGTCATCGAGCGTACTCTGCACTCTTGAGTTAGTGGATGCCAGTACGAAACTGGGAACTACGTACGTTGACTTCGTTGAACAGTTCGGACGAAGACCCGGCGACAAGCGAGGACTGATCATAGTTGGTAATGCAGACACTTGTGTTTGTCGTGCCCAGGTACTTCGTCGGCGTAAACGCAGATAACATGGGGTCAAAGGAACCCATCTCGTCTTTTATTCATCGTGAGCTTCAAGACAAATCAACGGACCAAGTGCGTACTGACAGACGTTAAACTCAAACAGAGTGTTGGATAGCGGGATGTCGTCTCCAGGCAATTCATCCGACGCATTCTGGTTCGTTGCCAACATGTCCGACACGACAATCGGGAATGGGATCGAATACGTTGTAAATGCTTCGCTGAAAAGACGCAGGTTAGCACGTCACTTAAACTGTCGCAGGACCCACGTTTCGGCGACAGAGGACCACAAAATCCCGGCACCATGCGTGTAGGATTCATCATTATAGTTTGATCCAAGCGTTCCATTGGCAAAGTGTCTCGCCAACCCGCGCGCCCAATAGTCGGCGAACGTAATTACATAGCCCGCATCGTATTTTCCTTCAATTTCCTCAAACAGATGATAGAGATAGTCGATATCTGTGAAGGGATCCCCACTGGGCGTGGCGAGACTGTAATCTGCGTTCCATCCGCCCCAAGTGTCGTTGCCAGCGGTTGCGTCTGGGTAGCCAAACGCAAGTTCCTGGATGGTCGGAAAGTTGGCTTGCGCAAGAGACGTCAACAACCACGATCCCCCAGACAGGCCGGCCAGGTAAGTCGCTGACTGAAGCAACCCTCCTAAACCAGCTTCGTTCGAGGACGAGTTTCGCCCGTCCAACGCGTTCAGCACGCCCGCACCAAAGATCGCAGCCCGGTAACCCCCTCCGCTCGTCGCAATACCAAATTTGGGACTCTCTGATACGGACCCGTTCAGAATCCCGGAGACATACGTCGGGAGAGCGACATTGGTCGACTCGACACTGGCGAGGTAGTCTTTCCAGGCCTGTGGGAGGACCTGCGATTGACGAGCTTGAACATACGCGGCCTCGGATGTAGAGAGCGTCTGATTAGCAGACGAAGAGCCTGCCATGCGAACGAGTTCAAAGCCCTCCGGGCAGGCTCCCGCCACAGGTGTGTATGCTCGCGATGGAATGCTTTGCGCCGCAACGAGCCATGCCGGCATCGACAGCAGGCAAAGCCAGGTGGCAACCGTGATTCCCGAGACCTGCATCACTGTGCACGATCAGAGAGCGACACCGACGAGGGGAGAAAAGGCAGGTAGTCAATCGTTCTTTACTCCTCCTAAGCATTTTATGCACGGTGAAACGCTGTATTCCTGTGTATACACGCACGGGGTAACTCATTGGCCAGCGAAAACGAACGTGTGAGGCACAGTGCAAGAATATCCTTGCGTTTCCCGGGAGCTCTGTTCACGTTTTTAGCGTCTACTACGGGCGTGCATGTGGTTCAGCGAGAGATCCGGAAGGACCCATTTTCTTCGATCCGAAAGCACTCGAGCACCGATATGCTCGGAGCTGGCTGGATGAACTAGGCCAGGCCGGACCTCGTATCACATACCCAACATGCCGAGACATGCACGATTCCACGTGTCAGTGCCTCGAGTCTGACAGGACAGGCAATCTGCAGCATCAGATAGTACCGCCACCGCATGTGCTCGCCTTGACAGCGTTCCATGAGTGTCAAACTGTCAGAGTCAAATTTAAAGGATGTAAATCACATGAATCGCGGACTTCTCACGTATACGACAACATCGCGACGAACCTCTGAGTACCAGAGAGCGGAGCAAAATTAGATGACACGTGGGAGCCGAGGGACTCGTGACCTGCGCTATAAATAACTTGCTCGTCGAAGTTCACATAGGCAACGATACTGCTTGCCTACTAGATGCCAAGCAAGCCGATCATGGCAAAAACACCAAACATATCGGGTCTTTAATTGGACGGAGTTCAAGTTAGAACAGGTTAGATGGTAGACCATGACTCGTTTGCCGTGCAGGTTGAACGTTTAAGAGGATATCTGCAGCAGAAAGGCTAACAATCACAATACGGGTTGATGAGTTTAACTGATGGTGCCTGTTCCTAGTGTGAAACTTCGTTTTACCCCGTGCCACGAGACAGGGCTTTTCGGGAACAAATGGCGAGGTATTTGAAAAAGCCGTGCAGCAGAGGAGTACGTTGATGAATCGTCATGCAAACCAATAAGAAAATTAGCAATAAATGAAAGAATAAAACGTGAGGGAAAATTCAATGAAGAACTCCAATTCTTAAGCATGCCATCGTAGAATCTCCCTACACGGCAGCCCACTGTAATCCCTGTCTAACTCCAGACCACACGAGCGCCTAAACACCAATCGCCACCGGCACCGCAAAAACCAATTTTCGTGCATGGCTCCTTGCTACTGATGCTCAACGTAGCGCCAAGCGCGCTTTCAGACCAACAATATTGCGCAAAACACGTCTCGCACACCCCACTCCTCGTCTCGCCTGCTCGCTCACGATCAACGACGGTACATGCCAAGCATGCAGGCCACTCGGGATCCATTGGTCATCAGGATAATCTTGTGTGGCGATAATAAATGTCTGGTCGAGCATCGCTTGGATTTGCGAGGCTTTATAAGAAACGCGGCTAGTAGATGTGTTCGTCGGAGGTGCATCACCGTTGCGGGGAGGACTGCCAATAGCGAGGTATATCAAGAGAGGGGTTGTCTCGTTTGTACTCAGAGTCGTGTTCGAAAACGTCGGCCCTGTACTGGGGTTTTGCGCAGCGAACCCTCCGACTGTCGTTAGGACGGGAGGAAACAAATGTGCTGGCCAGAGCAACATGGTCCGATTTTGGGTAGCCAGACCGCTCGTTACTGGTGATATCCCAAGGATAAAATAGCGACTCACAATCAGTAAACTCCATCAACAAAGTTGTGTACGTCGCGGCTCTGTGATTCATTATGTTATAAGTAACGATATGACTTGACACCGGACTCACTGCATTAATTGCAAAGATTGTGTCCACACCACGAGCTCGTACAAGCACCGGTGGATTGGAACAACTTGTCCGTCTTCACCGCCGTCCGCGAGGCTCAGGTCTGCCTGGTTAGATGCAATAAAAGTATCGGGCGCAATGCCGTAGATGGATTCGTCCACGATGCAACGTCAAATTCCCGTACCCAACTCTGGCAGAAGAGCTGAGCAAAATTTCCGTGGTAAAATTCTATTCTGATTCAGCAGGATGGCTACACGAAAGAAGTAAGCTTACAGTATGAATGGCTTCATTAAAAAGTGCAGATGAGGAACCAGCGACTAGCGACAGCTGATCATAATTACTAATGCAGACTCTATCATTTCTCGTGCCTAGATACTTTGTTGGCACGAACACAGATAACAGGGGATCAAACGAGCCCGCCTCAACTGTGTTCCAAGGTTAGTGCTAAGAGACGCAGACAAATCACACGTATTACTGACAGACATTGAACTCGAACAAAGGACGAGAGTGGTATCATTATGTTAAAAACGATCCGCTGGTGAACGAAATCAGTACATCGACTCTTCGTCCGCTCTTCATACTCACGTTTCCGCGACAGAGGACCATAGAATCCCAGCACCATGTGTGTAGGAGTCATCGTAAAATCCAAAGCAAAGGTCCCATTCGCAAAATGTCTCGCCCAGTAGTCGCAAATGTCACGGTGTAACCAGCATCTTACTTTCCTTCCAGTTCCTCGACTAGCGTGCAAAGACCATATTCGGCATTTTAACTGCCCTACGTGTTATTGGGAACAACCGAGTCGGGGTAACCAACGATGAGTTGCTGTACCGTCGGGAAGTTCGCCTGTGCGATAGATGTCAAGAGTCACGACCCTCCTGACAAACATGCCGAATAGGTTGCCGTTTGAAGCAACCCTCCGTAACCCGCATTGTTTGAAGACGCATTCCGCCCGTCCAACGCATTCAGCACGCCGGCATCAAAATTGCAGTGCGGTAACTTCCACCTCTCGTCGCAATGCCGGAGTTGGGGGTCTGCAAAATGGACCCGTTGAGAATTCCCGAGACATACAACGGTAACGTGACGTTGATTGCCTCGACGTTGGCAAGATAAATCCTCCGGGCTTCTGGAATAACCTGTGGTTGGCGAACTTGGACATACGCAGACTCAGAGGTCGAGAGGGATTGATGAACAGGCGATGATCCTGCCATACGGACGAGTTTAAAGTTCTGCAGACAGAGGCCGGTCACAGGCGTGTAAGCCCGTGAGGCATTGCGCTGCGCTGCGCTGCAACGATCCATATCAGTGCAAATAGGCAAATACAGGTAACAACGCTGGTTTGAAACGTCAAGCCCAGTCGAGAGGAATGAAGGGGGGGATAGTGGTGCAGTGTTCGTCAGAATTTAGCGCTGGAGTACCTCACGACCGGAGAAGTCAATTCAAGCGAATGCTCGGAATATATGAAAAATTATCTCACATCTGCAGGAGACATTTCCAAGTGTCTGAAGTAGCGAACCAATAGACGACCGTTCATGCAGTGAAACGGAAGGGAATGATTGCTGTCTTCGAATTAGTAGGGTCTGTGGCAGTACAAACACGCCTGATCCGTGAGCCAACCACGCTAAATACACAGCGAAGTATAACCAAAAATGAATGCGTTGAGACCATTGGCGTAAGCATAAATTGGGTACCATCGAAGACTCGAGGGAACTATGAGTCTATCACGAGGATTACTAGCAGCAGCATCGCTTATCCAGCAGGCGCCAAGACTGGATGTGAAATACATTAATGCCAGGTGCCTCCCGGCCGAGCGGGGATGGAACGGTGACGACGGATGCAATGTGGGAAATACAAGACGCCTGCCTTCAGCTTGACCAGCTCGAAGGCAACGAATGATCACCACGCACAAGACGGACTCACCGTCCGATCCACGGGCGTAGGTTCTGAACATATCATCCCCCCGATCTCGCAGGGCCGTGCACTGTGCATGTACTAATGTGATTCAATTTGTCAATAATGAGAGTCTCGTTCTTGAATTGCTGTCCATGTGCATTTTTCATTCCAGAACATAAGGCAACCATTGCAACACTCACTAGTTTTCTCCAAAGTGGAGAGGTCAAACGTTTGGTCGTTTCTGAAACCCAGGCCGATTTCGCGAGCAGCTCCTAGGGTTTGCTCCCTCATGAGTCATGATTAGCCAAGATCCGGGCCGCGCTCACGCCCAGAGTCTGCATCTACTTAATACAATGACATTACGTTGGCCAACCAACATCCCCTGTCATTCTATCAGTATATAGCATGTCCTGCTATATCAACGCCCAAATACCCACCCACATCAAAAGCCATCCTTGCCGCACATTTGCCTTGACCCCCGCGTTGCTCAAGGTACTCCTGTTCCAGCGACTAGTGATTCCGCGGCCCGGCCTGAAAGCCGTGGGCCAACCAAGCCGGGTCCCAGAAAGCCTGACCGAGCCGGGCTCACATTCGTCTTATCACAACTGTATGGCCCACGTCATCAATCTTGAAACCAGACAACTCCTTGCAACGCACAGCAAGTCAGAACATTATGACCCCTCCTCACCTGATGCTGATATCTTTGTCTCAAGCAATGGTGAGGATCGAGTCTTGTTTGCGCCATCTCTGTCGAGGTACGTACTCTTACACGTAATCGGAGTTGCCTAGACACTGATGAGTATTCTTAGGCTCGTTTGTCAGCACAACGTAAAGAATTATTCAAGACCATTCAGACATACTCGCCCTAGGGACAGCAAATAAAAACTTGCGAGGATGGTTTGCAACATCAAAGCTCGATAGAATGGGAGTGGAGGGGAGAAAGAATGAGGAGTCAAATTAGCAGCTAGCTCTTACCGATTTATATATATTTTTCTGCTCCTAAAAAGGGCTTTTCATGGTCTAAAAGCGGTTTCGCGCCAAAATCCTGTAGTGCGTTTTCCTCGAGTTTCTCACATGTCTGAAAATCCGCAACTCTGTAATGCAAACGTGTTCGTAAGATTGGCAGGTTCCCTGAAAAAAACACAACATAGTGTCATGCTAAATGCCTCGTCCAAGTTGAGGGTGAAAAATTTCAACATCGATGTTTTCCTACGACTCGACTCGCGACGACTTAACGATTGATACCGTCCACACTGAATGATTGTACTTGGGTCCTAGTCTTATGAGGCTTTGAAAGGCCCTTTGTATTGGGGACAGCTCACATCCCCAGTTCAGCTTTCATTCGCACCTCCCACACACTGTATACTATCATGCATGTATTGTTGTGTAGTAATTTGATTTGATATTGGGGTGATGACAAGCAATATTTCGCCTAATCTTGCGAAATCGTATGTGTGTAAAGACTGACGTCGTCGTTAGTCCGCATCACGTCGTATTCTGTCTGTAACCGGCCAGCGAGCTGTCTGCGTTCACATGTACGCGTGTTAGTTGTCCCCTGCAAACTCCGTCCCTTCATTTCCACCTCTGGAAACCCCATGAAGTCCTCTGCATCCATAGCAGACAACAAAGGTAGCACGCAACGTAGCAATTCGGTGGTTTCGCTAGGCCTCTCCTGGTCCTGCTCAGGATGTTATTGCGCAACAGCAAAGTAACCAATGTAACAATAGTCCCTGGGAGTAGACAGCACCGCTACGAAGATCTATGTCTCAGGAATTCAACCATAGAGATCCTAGCAGTCAACTCTATTTCTAATCATCACCCTTGCATGCATATTAGCCGTGATCAACGTGCCAATATGATAACTCCGCAGGAACATCCCTTCGTCCTCCAGCTTCACGTCGTATGTCACAACGATGTGAGCCAACAAGGACTTCATAATACTTGAAGCGAAGAAACGTCCTGGGCTAGCAAAAAAATTGTACGTGACACTTGCAGAGGGACTCGAAAGTGTCACGTACCACGCATGTTTTCCGAGTCCAAAGGACAAACAATTGGTCGTCGTCGAAACATATTGATTTTTCACATCCTTGCCGTCATTATCTTCCATCTCGGCAAATCGGAAGGGCTTAAATCCATCCGCATCCGCGTATAATTCTTCGTCGTGATGCAGAGCATGGGTGGCAACGGCTAATGTCGTCCCTTTCGGTATGAAGGTCCCATCCGAAAATGTAAAATCTTTCAAAGCCCTGCGTTGGATGGTCACTAGTGGATCGGATGATTAACACGGCTCTCGCATCACAAATGAGGAAATGAATACAGAGGTTTATTCCTTCCAGTCGCTGACACTCCTTGAGGAAGCTGTCAACTTTCTTCAACTCGCCCAGGGCGGCTTTGGACCATCCTACTTTCTCAATCACACTTTCGACCTCCTCACGCAGTATCTGGATATACTTGGGATGCGCTGCAAGGTAAAAGAGCGCCCGGGCGAATGTCTGCAACATGAACTTGTTGAATTAACACGAACCAAAGACAGAATTTAACGCACGTTAGAGGTTGCCTACGACACCAGCATTGAGCAGCGATTAGCAGGAGTGCGTGCATACTCACATAAACTGCCGCCAAATTGACAACCAGCACACGAGTGGTCAAACTCTCCGTAGTCAACTCTATGCCCTTTGCCTCCTCCATCAGCCACGCAATAAGGTTTTTCTATGCAGCCCCGCATCAGAGCTCTTCATCGCACACGCAATAAAGAAAACAAACAGGTTGATCATCCGACCCTTTACCATACTCCTTTACGTGCTTCTGCCGTTCTTCAATAACGGGCCCCAGAAGCCTTGCACCACGCTTGACGCACTGACGGGACTTTGAAAGAAGACGAGAAGCCATTCTGCGGGTGTTGAAGGCTCGTAACACACTAGTTATTCGGGCACAATCAACGTACCGCCTTACGAATTGAGGGAGCAACCCAACAATAACACCACCCTTCATCGAGGCAAATGAATACTCGATTATAAGATCTATCCATTCAGGATTGCGACCTATGGTGAGTTAAGTAAAAGCGAAACAGAAATGAACAAGGGCATACACAATGGCAGACCTACGAACAGCCTGTTACTTGTCCTACAAACGATCCTTTCGATAACACTCAACGCCGGTACACTCTTCCAGTCTGTGAGTACTCCTCGATCAACACCTAATTAATCTCGCCCTACAAAAATTCCTACCGTTTCCTTTGAGATCCAGAATGTCCGTACAGGACGCGACGATTTCTTCTCTGATTTCAGGATACAAGGGTTCAATATTCCGAGTAATATTGGAGAGAGTGATAGCGGCATGAGTAGGACTGTAGATCCCACGCCCTAGCATATGCTCAAATTGAATTTGCTCCAGATGAAATCGGGTAAGGGATGGAGTATAGGGCAAAAGACATTAACACTGACATCGTTTATGGCTTCGATGCATGAAAGCTCGTCGTCGGATGCCTTGGCCACTTCTTCGATATGCACGTGGTCGCTTACAATAACCGTCCAATGGTTGATTCCCGGAACTTTGAATGGGATTGACTTGTACTAAACGGCCGAAAGTCATGTTACAACACACGAATAGATAGAATATGGACTCGCCTCGCTGTAACCATCTTGTAGGACACCTTGAGCGTTTATCAAATACTTGAAACCGGCCCACCAGGAGCCAAGCCAAGTACTTGGACCCATGGTTGGAAACGCATCAAGCTGTTATTAAGGTGAGATACAAGACATTTCCTGTGATGTAGACTATACGCACATTGGGACATCGAGGCAATTTTGCGAACACAATAATGGCTGCGAAAATGCCTACTGCAACACAGAAAGCAACTGAGACATATGCATGTAAGTCTAGCAATGAAAGAGTCATCTGAGCGGTTGAGACAGGAAAAGCACACCAAGTTGAAGACGTACATACTCACCTCTTTATATAAATTAATTTTCTCGCCGGAAGCATCTCGCGTTAGAACCGAGGTGCGGCGGGACTGCGGTTTGATTAATGAGCATGTTGCAGTAAAGCGAAATTTGTTGCAGCGCATGGGCCGCACATAAGATCTCCGGACCAGCGGGCGAGGAATTTTCTTCAAACCGCTTACGGCGGAGCGACATATGTATGTAACGGGATTAGATCGGTACGCAAACCAATTGGAAGACGCGAAACTCGATTACCAAATCCAGAGTATAACTTTGTCTTTGTGAAAGTCTTGTTCCAACCTAAATAGCATTACCTTTGAAAGATGTTGAACGTTAGTAACAGTACTCCGTACGGGTATTTCCGGACCGTCGAAAGTTTAAAAGGGGTGTTGGCTGATTACGGAAGGCCGTGCCATCTTCAACCTCCTGGCATCCACCACGTACAATTCGCCTCATCTTCGTGGACAATCAACCCAGTTATCCCGCATCTCGTTGGTCGGAATTGTTGTCGAAAGTATTTTCGAGCATCCACTAATCAAACCCGACACCAGAGTGCTGCGCAGTAGACTCTTTCGTTGAATCTACTCTAGTTCGGATAGGACTCATGGCCCCTCCCGTAGCGGTCTACGTGGCTGCAACAGTCTTGGGAGTAGCAGTGGTAGTTGCGTTTAAAGAGGTATGTTCATGTTTGTAGTATGCCGTCTCTATCGCTGGAGTGAAACACGTGCACTCACACGCCCTCTATCTGTCCCCTTGTCGCTGTCCGGCTGGTTTTACCCCGCAGTTTGTTTACGAGCCGCATATAGCCCCAAAATTTGAAGCTTGGGCTGAAAACTTTCTAGAACGTAGGCGCGCAGCACGCAGCAGGCGTGCAAGCGCCGTCCCAGTCAGGACTTCTCGTCGTCGCAACTCGACCTCTTCTCCCAGTTCATCGCACCACAGTAACGATCCCCCCGGAGATCATGGCGAAAGTGACAGACTAAACGATTTTGTCACAGATGGATTAGAATTGGAAGCACTTGTCTCGAGAGAAGTGGACGAATGGCGGAATGAGGTGCTCCGAAGTCAGGAAAGGACGAATGGTAGTCTACGAAAGAGACGGATGAATCGATTCTTGGATGACTTTGATGGTACCAGCACAACGCTGGACGAGGTGAGCAATTGACGTGGCTATCTTTGCTTCTCAACCTTCTCAATCCGATCTTCGCAGTCGTTTACGTCTCTTACACACACCCCTCTCGCACCGACACATGTAATCTCGAATATTTCCTCTCCAAGCACTGCGTCACTGCCTATGACGCCGACTCGTCGCCTCCGGTCCGAGTCCCAGTCAACCACAATGCAAGGCGATGTCGCCACAATGAGTTCCCTAGGTTCCTCTGATACGATGTCCGAGAGTGCGGTCCACATTGACATCACTTCTCCGTCCCCGATTGCAATTTCCATTGCTCATCGTAATTCACCTGAAATCGAAGGCTCACAACCCTTGCCTTTTACTCCGGTCAATCATGCTGTGACTGACGACTCTCCGTTTGGTCCCCTCCTTCAAGAGACTCCTCGATCCAGTGCAGAGATGTATGGAGAGAGGCCATTTTCACCAATTACCAGGGCGATGGGATCGTCGTCTTGCTACGTACCTCCGGCTGTGCCATCCAGAGCCAACTCTGTCAATTCGCTTCGGACACTCGGAGGTTCCGGAGTACTCAGAAAAAGCAGTGGACTCGCTAACGAAGTTGTAGCGAGTTCTTCGGACGACGTGAACGTCTTCGAGCACCATCCTCTTGATTCTACGTCTACGCTCATGTTGGCGAACGCAGGTACTGGCATCAGCGGATCTGTCATATCATCTCTATCGGAACGGTACCCGGCACCACCCACGCCTCCCGTCCTCATATCCCCACCCGCATCTTCTGTAGGCATCATTTCGGCTCCTTCATCACCTCGCAGTACCGGCTCAGAGGTGGTTGTTCTGCACGACGCCGTTGCTGGCTCGCCACATTCCCCCTCTCACACTCTGTCCCAGCCACACCCCGTGTTACCCTTGCTTCAGTTACCCCAAGAGGACCCGACCCGTCTGACGACACGTTCACGATCTGCAGCGACGTCCCCGGCCCTTTCGTTCGCCTCATTCTTGTCCCCCGTCCCCGTCATCCGTACTCCATCCGAGTCGGAAGCTGACGAGTTTTTATCGATTGCGAGCGACGAGAGCGATTGGGGATCGCGCGTGATATCGAGCGGTCCCGTGCATGATCGGGTTCACAATCCATTCCTCGACTTTGAGGATGTTCGAGGTGCGACTGGGCATGGCGAGGGGAGTGAGGCTGGTAGTGACGACAGCTGGGGGAGCGCGAGGAGGCATTAGAAGGGGTGGGTTGGAAATATACAACACCTGATCTGACTTTAGGCCGGCGATGTACTTTTTTTTCTCCCGTGTCTGTATCGTGTTTGCATAGCTGTTTCGTCTATTTTGTTGTGTACAGATTACAATAGTTGGGAAGAAATGAGGAATAAATTCTTTAAAAAGACCTATTTGAGTTGTTTCGCTTTTAATAAATCGGTTGAGTTTGAATCTCTTTACTTCAATTCCCTTATAAAATATACAAGTCAAACTTTTCCAGGCAAACCACCTTGAGTGGGCAATAAAGCATCGACTAACGACCAGGTGTGCACATTTTATTTCAATATACTGCAATGGTGTACTTTGAACCGAGTAGAATATCATGTAGAGTTCTATCAGGGATTCGAGGGCATGTCTACTCCTTGCGTGCTCGTTTCTTGGCAGTGCCATTCTGCATCTCAATGTCTTCGCTAGCGTTGGCAAAGTACTCCATCGATCCCTTAGGGTCCGCCTTGATAGTCTTGCCACCTTCAGTCCAGCCAATGGGACAAACCTCTCCGTGCTTGTCCTGCTACATCATCAGAATTATGATCATTCACTACTTGGAAGAGAACGAACCGTAAACTGGAACGCTTGCAACAGACGGAGAGTTTCGTCGACAGATCGACCAACTGGTAAGTCATTCACCGTGATTTGCCTGCAAAATCATGATCATTCAGCGTCCGGACGAGTAACGCACGCGTACCTGATGATGCCCTTGGGATCAATGATGAACAAACCACGGAGGGAAATACCCTCGTTTTCGAGGAGCACGTCATAATCACGTGAGATGCTCATATTGCGGTCGGCGATCAGTGGGAGTTTGAGGTCGGGCCCGAGCCCGCCCTGCTTGCGTGGCTGTTGTGCCCACGCAAAGTGCGAGTATTGCGAGTCAGTCGAAGCACCTGGTAGATCGTTCGAGGTTAGTAAGAAGCCTGCATTGGGGGATGATTCGACTGACCGAGAACGACAGCGTTGAGTTCGGTGAACCGAGCGAGGGCATCGTTGAACGCCAGAATCTCGGTAGGACAGACAAAGGTGAAGTCCCTGTTAAAAGATGCCTCAGCTCTGTGACAGGAAAATATTTGGGAGTCTTACATTGGGTAAAAGAATAACACCACCCTGTAAAAAGAAAATCAAAAACGACGAAACGCGAATTGCCACGTCGACGTACCATTTCCCGAGGTAGTCTGAGAGGGATATGTCTTTAAACATACCTTCGACGACGACAGTCGCCTTGAACGAGGGGGCGGGACGTTGAACGCGGGCAACCATGGTCGAGTCGTGACAGGAAGAAAAAAGGAATGAAAATAGAAGGTCCGATCAGGGCAATTTATTTCGCGTCGAGACGCGTTATGTACAGTTGTTTGTTCTTCCTTCGGCACTATGAACAAGCCGGTAGCCATATCAGCTTGCCTCACGAACCTCGATTGTGTAGCATAGTTGACAAGAGCAAGGCTTGTATTGGATCTGATCTTCTCCTTTCCACAAGCTCGGCCGAGTCTGTGTTCACCACCCTATATTAACTTGCAGTTACCCTTGGTTGAACATCCCAGTGAGATTCGAGAGAGAAATATGACAACGGTATGTCTTTCATAGCACATCACCCGATGGGTTTTAGATGTGAACTTTCTTGGCAGATATTATGTCTAGAAAAAAAAATATCAGACAAACCTAGTCCATCATTGCGGAATTCTATTGTACGACTCGGATGTCTCTTGAGAGATAAATAGATGGAACGGCACCGCCAGGATTCGGGTTGCACGAAATCGGTGACTCTCATATTCATCAGGGTCCGCTTCGCGCAGGTGATTTTTCATCTTCCGTTTTCGGCTAGGTACTTATCACCATGAACAGCCTAAACACTGGCATTTATTCTTACGATGCAGTGTTCAAGTGAGGCGTTGATGATTAGGATGACTCATGTTCATTGACTAAATACATGGAGCAGCCGTTGAAATAAAAAGTAACCGACCCCAAAATGCGAATCCATCGCACCGCACCAAGTCATGGACCACGGATCCGTTCGCGTCGGTTTCGATATTACACTTTTGTCAGAAAAATACGCCTTGGACGTTGCCGTGATCGGTACCAACATCTACCAGTCAGAGTAAGTCAATGTATAGATGCCGTACACTACGTCGCCCTTTGTCGCGGTAAGTACGGGGCAAACTATCAGTTGGGCTGATCACCTGATAAGCGAGATTGAATTATGGCGTAAAAAGCTGTAACGACAAAGGTATAAAGAAGGACCCTCTTTGACCTGCTGTCTCCCCAATAATGTACAACCGAGACGACCTCACAGGAGCTCCCGGAGCTGGAGATTGCAAGATCTCAGCAGAGATCAAGCCTGACACTGAACCGTTTGCTGATGCGTATCGACTTTCTCCAGAACAAGCCGCCTTTTTCAAGGGAGAGACTAAGATCGACAGTGACGACGACCTCAAGACTCACATTTTAGAACTGCAAGAAAAGGCTTACGAGGTCGGTTTGTGTCGCGACCCATAGCATGAAAATGATTTTAATTTGGGTGTAGATATTTCCATACATTTGCATTAGGCAGTTCACGTTCCTCCGGTAAGCCTCCTTATAGGCAGTGTTGAAATCACTAACATGCAGCCAGGACGGGGATGTCAGAGCGGCTTGAGTACGAAAACATCATTAAACTTGGAAAGGAGCGTCCAGACGAGATTCTTTTGGACGCTGGATGTTGCTGTAAGTGATCCAGCGCAGGAACTTCAGTCGGTCATTGACGGCGCTACATTTACCAGTTGGAGTGGACGCAAGGAAAGCGATATCGGACGGTTTCCCACTCGAGAACGTTGTGACCACCGATTTAAACAAAGGTAAACGATTTCGCAACACTGCAGACGTTACCAAGTTTTGACGTCCTGCCAAGATTTCTTCAGTTTGGGACACGAACTCTTCAGGACGACGCCGGAGACATATCCACTCTGCTTCGTTCCCGGGGACGTGTTCGATCCCAAAATGCTGCAGATCGTACCTCCGTTCGATAAGCCGCCCTCGACAGAGAAACCGGACTTGTCTACGTTGACGTCGCTCAACCCGCTCGCGGGTCGCTGTGCAGTGATTCATGCATCCAATTTTTTCCACCTTTTTTCAGAGGAGAATCAATTCCGCTTGGCCAAGGCGTTCGCCGGGCTCTTGTCCCCTCTTCCTGGCTCCATCATCAGCGGTGAGCACGCTGGAGCGCATGAGAAGCAGCTCTATCAGGGAGAGCATGCGGGTAGGATGTTCGAAATGTTCCAGCACTCGCCCGAGTCGTGGAAGGCTATGTGGCATGAAGTATTTGGCGAGGGAAAAGTCAAGGTGAATGTGGTGCTCGAGCGGGTGTTAGTGGGACCTGGATTATCTGGATTCGATTATGACCGGTTGTTGTGGTCGGTTGTGAGGTTATGAAGAAGACCGCGGTGAACGTGTACGGCACCGCTTTCGCATAAGATGTGTCTAGATGTATTAAGTAGTTCGCTATCTCGCAGAGAGCATGAACAGATGGCGTATATTGGATGGTGCATAGTTACTTTCTAATTATACGGAAGGGCAACCCATGCAACTGTATGGTCAGCAACTCACCGACTAA
>JBBPMM010000514.1:0-19839 GCA_038090335.1 Solioccasus polychromus
AGGAAGACGCCATTGTATTTCACCAGAAGGAATCTGAACGGACACTCCATAATTGACCCAGACTAGATTAGAGGAATATGAGGTGACCAGTCAAGATGAGCGTAGTCAAAATACTTGCAACTCAACATATTCCCGAGTCCGACGGCTAGTTCAATACTGCCTGTGCAGCGACCACGAATGGCACGAGGTGCGCACTCAGAGACATAGGTCGGTACGAGAGCGGCCATGAGCCCAACGCCGACGCCACCGAAGAATCGACCAAAGTAAAAGAGTTTGAGCCCAACGGCTGGAGTGCTTCCGAGGCCCACGATCGATTGTATTACGCTCCCGACAAGGTAAATGACGGCGGAAGCAAGCATAGGTGGCCTACGCCCATAGCGACTCGAAAACCAAGTGGAAATCAACGCTCCGAAGCTGTAATCATACCATGCATAAGTTTTTTTTTCCGCAGCTGGACCAAAACAGAAAGAGAAACTGACAGAGCGCCGGCTTCCAGAATTGAAACAATGTTCCCGCTCAGTGCGGCGCGTGCGGCCGCCGACTCCTTGTTCAGCTCAAAATACTGCTGAAAGGAAGGAAGACTGAGGACACCACTTATCAGTCCGATATCCCATCCGAAGCAGACGTATCCCGTCGTTGCAGAAAAGGCGAGGAGGTAAGCGTTGCGGTACCGAACGACGTCGTCGAGCTCTTTACTCAAGTTCAACATGCTTCAAGGTCGTTAACGAACGGGATGGACCAAAAGATTGAAAGAATGACAAATGAGTCGAATGGGAGGTCTCGGGAATAATGGTTCATCGAAGCAGTCTATTAAAGTTGGAAACTCGGAGGCCTTCCTGAAACCGAGCTTTCATACGTAAGACATGTAAATGCATCGTGAAGAACACTGCTATCGGCCGTGCCCCAGATGCTGCGGAACCGTAACGGTGCTGTTTAAGCGCACGTTCGGATTACTTGTTGTAGCTAGTTCGGTGTATAACAAAGCATCGAATAGCAAACGGTGTGGCCGATGGTCGAAGTGCGGCGCTGATCAAAGGTGTATCCAATAAGTAGATCGCATGCAACTTGAAGTTCTCCACATGTCAATGCATAAGAAAAGGGAGATCGAGAAGTTGGAATCTCAAGATAATTTCGACAGATATAAGTAGAACTTGTGTATAGCAAGATGGAGTTACAACGGCACGGCCCGCTTCGGCTGTCGTGTAACTGTCAAACTTTCAATGACAGTGATTATGCGGTACTTACATAGAAGCTGACAGATATCAAAGAATTGCGGTTGCTTTTTATTATCAAAAAAGGATATGCAAGTTTAGAAATACATAGCTACACAACTTAGAGATAAAAAACGTTTATATATAACAAAACAAAAATTTGCGTGCCGAATCTTATTACTTGTCCCGGGTCAAAATGATCTCCAAACAAGTTGAAATAATCCGCAATTAGCTTGCTGGCATTGGCTGCCTTGGTCCTTAAAGCTTCATCGACGAGACATTCCAAGGTCCGCGCATCGCCTCTGCTTGAATATGTGGCAGATGTCCGGCTTGCGTGTAAGCAGAAACAACCTATATACTGTACAGCTTGACATGGCATTGAAGTTGTGATGACGGACCCTTTCCTCCACCACCCAGCAGGCAAGAGGCTAGCATAGCTGGGTAGATACTGCCTCTGTCGCCGTTCGCTAGGTCGAGTCGGACTCTGCGCTGACCCGGATGTTGATCAACTCTACCATCTTCACACAATCGACATCTAATTGCTACTAGTAGCCTTTGCTGTAGATCGACTGCATAAACTCGTTCTTTACCGATGGACTCGGAATCGTCGCCATCGGGTCTCGTCGGTGTTCAACGACCAATGACGAAAATCCTCATGGGCAAAACATCATGTGGTTTGAGTGAATGACAGAAAAGCACTGATTGGGACCTTCAGGACGTGGACTCGTGAGCATCCGTCCGGGGGTTCTTCCAGGCCGTCGAGTCCTCATGTCATTATTTATGTATAGTGAGTTGGCAAGAGAACTCGATCACGCATCAACATGTTTGGAGAGGAGGGTACGCTGGGTCTCGACTTCGACGGCGATTCCTAGTTTCAAACGACGCAAGGCTTTTTGTGCTTGATTTCGACGCATGTCGACATACCACAAAATACCTAGCCGTACATCAAGTCAACATGAGTGGCGATGGAGGTCTGGGGACACTCTGATGACGTATTTCACGATGGATGCACACCCTAAACGTGAAGTCGAGCACTCTCCTGATGACATCTCGTAGCGCGTCTCGCTGCAGCCTTGATTTAACGATGGACTCACAATCGCAAGGAAAAGAATACACATATTGTATCATGCATCATGTTGGTGAGCAACAACGTTTGCATTATTGACCTTGCACCGCCTTCTATCACTGAAATTCCTTCGAACGGCAAAATATGTGTGTGGCAGTGAGCGAATCGGCAAAACATCGTCACTTTGTTACGTGGGAAGGTGCGCCCAAGTCCCTTTCAGAACAATCTCATACAAATTTCATCATGATCATCTTTATATATCGTCGCCTATGAATGATTATGATGGGGTGGCATATCCGATCCGTTCTCAAAGCAAGTCCGTTCTCGTATACACCTGCGGCGGTGCAAACTCTGGCATATTTAATAGCAAGGCTCCTCAGTTGCTGACCTTAATCTCTTCCTTTTCTGCTGCGCTCGAACTTGTTGCTCAGGACGAGTGATGTCTTCAGCTATGCAGTCCACACTTGCCAATCTTCAACTAAATAACTACATGTCTCGTAAGGGTCATCCTCATTCGCGCAAGGTCAATTTATGATCCAAGTCTGTTGCAGTTACTATCATTACTGCAGTCGGATATGATTATGGTGAGCCATAACTTCTGTTTCAACACAACGTACATACCAACTTCTGCATTTCCCGATAGTTCTTACGTTTTTAAGTGAGGTAGAACATTCCCATGTTCGATTTGATGATTTCTTGCTGAATTCACGCAGGTAGAATACATATGGGTCAGAAAATAGTATTTCATGGCGTGAGACGATCCTGACAGCATAATAGAGCAAACCTTGGACTTGGGTGTCGACCATGTTCATATTTGTGTGTACGAGCTTCTGGTGCGTCTATAGAGAGCTAAGGACTTTTTCAGATTCGCTACTGTGGTCTTTATGTTCTGGCGTGAGTTCACGGTTTCTAGGAAATATATTTGGCTGATTCGAAATGCCTGCCAGGGCCGATACACTCAGTATGATGATTGTTTGGATGAAATATAAGGCTGTCTGAACCTCCCGTCAAGTTGACAGTATCTTCATTCCGGGCCCCGAAAAGGTAGTTCTCCGCTGCGAGCCGACGAGTGTGCTAAAATGTGTTTCCATAGATGTATGTACCTACCCTGTGGGATTCTCAATATAACTAATTTTCTCTGCAAAGCTGTAAGCTCCCGGTGTTTCTCTGTCTACCGGCACCGTGCTCATTCCTCAAGGTCGAACAACTAACCTGATCGCGGCATTGCTTTATTCCTTCTTTCTGTTTGCAGCCGATCGTGAGTGACCATTTGGCTCACGTTGAGAAAAGAGGACTATGATGGTAATTGCAGTCACGATGATCCTTCGTGTGTGGGTAATGTATAACCGGGCAAGAGCAATTCTCGGCATACTACTTGTCCTGATGATCTTGGAGATCATTTCCTTCATTATCGTTGCTGCCATCCAAGCTGAGTCGAAGAATACCCCAAGTATGTTAACGGCGCCAACACTCATGTGATGCCACTGACTAATTAAGTTTTCCAACATCGCACCGCTTGTTGACAATTACAGTCGCCATCATTCAGATACTGAATTTTTCGACCTGTGTGATAGAGTATTCAGATCTCACTGACACTTGGACAAAGGTGGCTACTGCTTTCCAAATAGCGCACGGTGTGGTTTTGTGCACACTCGCAGTCGTCCGATTTGTGCAACAGTCACTTCAAATGTACCACGCAACAAAACAATGGCATATCAATCGATACATAGACATGTTCATCAAAGAGGGCATCGTCTACTTCTTTGTGTACGCCTCTTTCGTTCCTAATCGGGATTGTCTACGTGACGTTTCATTAACGACCAGCTAATCACGCTTCTCTGTCATAGGACCTTGTTATTTGGTCTTTTGAACCAGCTGGGTATTGCAAACATCGTACCATCGGGAGGATGGTTGGGATCACTGTTGATATTCCTGGCTTTCGTGCCCATGTTCACTCTGACACCGCGGTTCGTCCTTGGTATGCGCGAGCTGTATGCGCGGGATAGTCGTGGCAGACTTGATGGCGGGATCGACACTGCATTCGGCTTGTCTTCAGCTGCTGCCGGGTCGGCGATGGTGTTTGCGAACGCTGTGCAGTCTGATGGGTCGCAGAACAACGAAGAGGTGGCGAGGGAGGTGACTACTGATGTTGGGGTGACTCACTGGCCGGTTTAGCAACATGGATCGGATCAGCATCTTGATGGTATTGTTTCCAGAAAAAAAAAATAAACGACTTGCCGTAGCTAAATATATGTACAAGAGATCTCAACTACCCGCTCGCGGAGATTATATGACAAGAGGATCCACGGTCACAACCGCCGGCTGTTTTTCCCTTGCAACTTCCAAGTCTAAAACATCACCTCCACCTTGTTCACCCTCGCCGACGTCATCCTCTGCTCGCTTCTTCAGCTCCTCAATGCTCTCCGCACGCCGTTTCCCTAGTATCCACCGTCCACCAGGCGCATCCTGGATAAACCGCACCCAAAGATCACCTTCGAACAACCACTTGACGTCTTCGAGCGGCACGCCCGTCGTCTCTGGCACACCGATCCACACGAATAGTGCCATCGCCACGCTCGCGACCCCGAATACGATATACGTTCCCCACGTGATCCGATCCAACATCGTCGGCGTGATCTGCGCGATCACGTACGTGAATATCCAAGACGTAGCCATTGCGAGAGACATCACTGCCTGTCGGAGGTGGCCGGGGGCAATCTCAGAGCCCAGCAGGATCGGAGTGAAGCCCCAGCCAATACAAAAGAAGACGCCATAGAGGTAGATCGCAAGGATGGAGACGTACGTGGCAGGTACGATCCCCGGCTCCGGATGGATAGCTACATAGCCGCCGATCCAGAGCATCATCAAACCTTGGGCGATGCCACCGTAGAAGAGCGAGCGTTTACGGCCCCAGGATTCGATGACGAATGCGAGCACGAGGCACGTGACGACAAATTTGACGACGCCGTAGATACCAGTGGCTAGAAGCGTCGACGTCGTACCGGAAAAGCCGAGCGATGCAAATATCTGAGGGGCATAGTAGTTAATCGCATTTGTCCCTGACCACTGCTGAAGGAAGGTGAGGAAGGATGGGATGAAACAACGAAACGCAATGGTCTTGCTCTCTCCCATCATGCGGAACTGTTTAAGGAGGCTGAGCCTATGACGCCCTACGAAGTCGGCGCGGATTTCGGAAAGGGTTGTTTGAACTGCAGGTGAGGAAGGATCTGTACGCGCAATGTACGCAAGAGATTTGGCGGCGTCTTCATAGCGTTCTTTTTCAACAAGCCATCGAGGTGATTCAGGCTGAAAGAGCATGAAAACGAAGAAAAAGACGCCCGGTATCAATTGAACGATGATAGGAAGACGCCATTGTATTTCACCAGAAGGAATCTGAACGGACACTCCATAATTGACCCAGACTAGATTAGAGGAATATGAGGTGACCAGTCAAGATGAGCGTAGTCAAAATACTTGCAACTCAACAAGTTCCCGAGTCCGACGGCCATTTCAATACTGCCTGTGCAGCGACCACGAATGGCACGAGGTGCGCACTCAGAGACATAGGTCGGTACGAGAGCGGCCATGAGCCCAACGCCGATGCCACCGAAGAATCGACCAAAGTAAAAGAGTTTGAGCCCAACGGCCGGAGTGCTTCCGAGGCCCACGATCGATTGTATTACGCTCCCGATGAGGTAAATGACGGCGGAAGCAAGCATAGGTGGCCTACGCCCATAACGACTTGAAAACCAAGTGGAAATCAACGCTCCGAAGCTGTAGTCATACCATGCATAAGTTTTTTTTTCCGCAGCTGGACCAACAACAGAAAGAGGAACTCACAGACCGCCCGCCTGGAGAATTGAAACAATGTTCCCGCTCAGCGCAGCGCGTGCGGCCACCGACTCCTTGTTCAGCTCAAAATACTGCTGAAAGGAAGGAAGATCGAGGACACCACTTATCAGTCCGAGATTCCATCCGAAGCAGACGTATCCCGTCGTTGCAGAAAAGGCGAGGAGGTAAGCGTTGCGGTACCGAACGAGGTCTTCGAGCTCTTTATTCAAGTTTAACATGTTCCAAGGCCGTTAACGAACTAGATAGACCAACAGAGCGAAAGAATGACCGATTAGCTGAATGGGAGCTCCCGGGAATAATGGTTCATCGAGGCAGTCTATTAAAGTTGGAAACTCGGGGGTCAGTCATCCGAGTACTCTTGGAACCGAGTTTTCATACGTAAGACAAGTAAATGCATCGTGAAAAACACTGCTATCGGCCGTGCCCCAGAAAGGGAAACCAGGTTGGAATCTCAGGATAAATTCGACAGATGTGGGTAGAACTTGTATGTAGCAAGATCATGATGGGGTTACATCGGCGCGGCTAGCAAGGCTGCTTCGGCTGTTGGAAACTGTCATACTTTCAATGACAGTTATTATGCGGTACTTGCATAGAGGCTAACAGATATCAAAAGAATCGAATCTTGTTACTTGTCCTGAGTCAAAATAATGTCCAAACAAGTTGAAACGATCTGCGATCCTCACTTACTTACGCAAGAGCAACTACGCTCGCTGGTGGCATCGGCCGCCTTGCTCCTTAAAGCTTCATCGATGAGTCACTCCAAGGTCCGCGCATTGCCTCCATTTGATTATGTAGCAAGCAAATGTCCGGCTTGTGTGCCATAGCAAAGGCTAAGATGGACACTGCCTCTGTCGCCTTTCGCTTGGCCGATCCGGACTTGGCGCTGACCTAGATGTCGATCTGTGTACTTTACCATCTCCACATAATCAACATTTAAATTGTTACAGCTTATGCCGCAGATCGACCGCATGGATTCATTCTTTGCCAATTCGGACTCGAAATCGTCGCCATCGAGCCTCGTCGGTATTCAACAATCAATGACGAAAATCCTCGTGGGCGAACATCATGTGGTTTGAAATGAATGACAGAAAAGCACTGATTGGGACCTTCAGGTCCGGGGGTTCTTCCAGGCCATCGAGTCCTCGTGTCATTACTTATGTATAGTGAACTTGCAGCATCAACATGTTTAGAAGGGGGTGCGCTGGGTCTCGACGTTTGACGGCGATTCGTAGTTTCAAACGACGCGGGACTTTTTGTGCTTGATTTCGACGCATGTCGACTTACCGCACTTCAATCTTTAAATGCCTAGCCGTCCATTAAGTCAACGTGAGTGGTGACGGGGGTCTGGGGACATTCTAATGACACATTTCACGAATCCTGAACGTGAAGTTGGGCACCCTCCCGGTAGCATCTCGTAACACATCTCGCTGCCAAACTATGGATGAGCAGGCGCAATAGCCTCAGAACGAAGCATTCATTACATTTGGGAAAATTACAGGAAAAAAAACGCGCATAAAACAAACCGCCACTTAGATCAACCCCACTAACTTGACCCCGCAGGTCGCAATGCGAATGGAAGGACCGATGCCGGCTTCACAGGTTCCACAGGTTTCCAGTCAAACGCCGAGTGCGATGGCGCCGCTGACGGTAGTGTAGGCGAACTCGTGTGTTTCTTGAGCGCGATCGGCTTTTGGTGGTGCTTGGGCGTACCGCGGTTCCGCGACGGCGAAATGTCGTGCGAAAGTGAGCCACCGAAGTCCGCAGGGGGTGGCGGTGTCCAGCCTGGCAACGACGAAGGGAAATTCATCGTCAGCGTCGTCGGCGGAGTAAACACGCTTTGGGGTGCGTTCGCGTCCGGCGTCTTGACATCCGACTTGCCCACTACACCCTTTTGTGGCGTCTGGAATGACGTCGGAACGAGCGATGCGCTTGCCGTCGCGTTCAGCAGTGGCTGTGTTCGCGACGCCAACAGTGCCTTTTTGAGCCTCTGCGCTGATCGTTCAGCGTTCAGTGCCGCCGCCGTCGTGATAGCGACATTCGGGGTTACATTCAGAGGTCGCTTCGACAACGATATGGTAAGCGGATCCCGAGGACTCACGCCTCCCGAGATCTCCAACCTCGCCATGCGATGTCGTAGTTGAGATACTTCTCGCTTTTGTTGATCGATCGCAATATCAATATTACGGAACGTGCGATTCACGGTATCCAGAGAAGGTGGCCTGGGATAGAGATGAGAAAACCATCGACATGCCTAGTGACGGTGGAAGCACTTGCCTAATACTGGGTCTGCCGGTCCTGAGTTCATTGATTCTCCTCTTCGAAGCCTGCAAGTGATCTTCAAGTTTCTGAACGCGATCCTTGATCGCCTGAGATTCTGATCAGTCGAGGCTCAAATGCACGATGAACGTAAACCAAACTCACCCGTATGTTTTTTCGCAACTGAGACTGGCTTTCTGCGTATTCCGGAGCGAGCGTTCGGATCCTGAGCATTTTCGCAAACTCGGCGTCCGTCTTGGCCTTGTTAAATCGTACAATCTCCTCCTTTCTTGTCGTGACTACATATCGTCGGGTCGAATATACGAAGAACGCATCGAGCAAAAAACGCACTTTTTAACATGTTGCTGTCCAACTCCTTCAACGTCTTGCGCAGCGACACCCGTTGTAACTTGAGTTCCTTGACGTCCGCCTGAACTTCCACCAACATTTTTCCATACACCTCGATATCGCCGAAGGCCCACTTGCGTGGATCACCGAGGTCAGCCTTTTGATGAACCACGCCGGACGTCTTTTTTAGCTCGACCGTCTTCGCCGAAGCCGCCGTCGCAAGTTGTCTGAGCTAAAAGATAAAAATAAAAGCAAATAATGCCAGCTGTTAGCTAAAAAGCGCAGCGACGAGTGATCGACGCACATTCTCGAATTCCCTACCGATAGTCGCCAAAAGGGCCGCACATTCCGTTTGCATGCCCTGCTCTGGTGTCGGCGAGGGCGATGCGAAAGGCGAGGGCGAACTTGACAATGGGATCGCCGCCGGTCCGGGTTTGGCACCGAACAAGCTGGGCTGACTAAATAGCGTTTGCGGAGCCTTCGCCGGGGCTGGAGAGCCCTCTGCGGTCTTGGAGGGCGTACCCCAAGCACTTGGCGAGACGGTACTGGGCGTGAACGGAGGGAAACTTGCCGGGAGAGTAAACAGCGGACCAGACGGACCAGGCGTGGTCGTCGGTGTGATACCTGCACTCGCCGTCTTCTCTGCAGGAGTGAAAACTGACGGCAACGTGGAGGTAGACGTAGTCACCTGTGCAAAAATCGAAGCCGCCTGCTTCGTTACTGGAGGGAATGTCGTCAAGAGTGGAGGCGTCATTGGACGAGACGTCGTCTCCACCGTCGACTGCGCTGGAAGAGGAGTCCATTGTCCAAAGGGTGTCTTGGGCGCAGCCGGCTGGACGACCATTACCGGTGGTGCGGACTTGGAGACGGGCGCGGGTGTCTCCGTTTCGCCTTCGAGGATAAGGGGTGTACTTGCAAGTGGAGAGCTGCGTATAGGGCGATTGTTCGTGCGAGGCGCTAGGCCAAACGGCGATGTTGATGGGAGAGAAGCTTTGGCTGTAGGGGCGGATATCTGCACTGCCGTCGGAGCAGTCTCTTTGACCGGAGAACCCGGTGGTGTCGTACTAAGATCTCTGACTGGTGACACCCGGGGAACAGAGGGCGGGGATGACTGGGGAGGCGGCGAAACCGAGACAGTAATCTTGGGATGCTCCGCCTTTGGAGTCGTGGACGGTGACCTCGTAAACGCTGGCGTTATGGGCAAGGGAATATCCTCGGGCTCGACTTTCGGCACTCGATCCTCTGTCTCTTCTTCCTCAGATTCCTCGGACGGCACTTCTTCAGACTCTTCGACTTCTTCGGACTCCTCAGAATCGGATGGCACATCAGAGAGGAACGATTCTGTGTCATCTTGCTCTACTTCTACCTCTGCTGTCGCTTCCCCTTCCTCAACTTCACCCTCTTCCTCAGCCGAGACTTTGACAAAGGATGACGTCGTAGAGGTCGATATCGATTCCAAGGATGGCTCCTGAACCACAGTCTGTTCTTCCGACTTCTCTTTGGATTCTGCAGGCGCTTCGTTTGCCTTGAATCCGACAGCTGCGGGTTCCCCCTCCGGCTCTGTTTTCTCCTCAGCTTTAGGAGTGACAAGCGGCAACTCTTTTGCGGGTGTGGACGCAGGCGTAGTCGAGATGGGCGGGGCCTGGGTTGGTTTCGTAGGTGTAGCTTCAAGTGGTTCTGCTTTCGTCGGCTTCTCCTCGCCACCCGAGCGGAGGAGATCACTAAACGATTTGCTGCCGCCCGACGCGAACGCTGCGAAACCGCCACCGCCAGTCGAGAAGGCGCTAAAGGCGCTTCCGCTAGCAGTAGTGGCCTGCTGAGCTGATGTCGTGGTCGTAGGCGCAAATGCACTCTTGAACGTTCCGCCAGGTATCGAGGACGCTCCAAATGTAGGCTGAGCATTGCCTGCTTTCGGAGGTGTGGAAGTTGGTGCACTTGACGTGACTGACAGCGCAAAAACAGAGGCGGATTTCGATTCAGGCAGCTTAGGGGAAAAGAAAGGCGAATCTTTGGGCAATTCGCCAAAAAAGCCGGAGGCAGGCTTAACAAACGCGGAGGGCGTCGATTGTAGGTTACTAAAGGCGCCCGTGGAAGGGCGCGGAGCGGAACTCATGAAAACGGGTGGAGTAACCTCTTTTTGTTGTACAGAGGCCGGAGAGGGTGACCTGCTGTCATCGTCCCGAGCAATGGGCTCTCGAGTGGCGAGATGCGAAGCCATGGAGAAGGTAGGGTTCGTGGTAAAGGATGATGACGTAGTCGACGCGTCGGCAGCCTTCAATGGGATCACCGAGGGCGTCCTAGGCTCAGACGACTCAGACGGCTTTCCAAATATATTTGTCGTGGTTGCTAAGGGACTCGACGCTGAAGGCTTGGACGAATCGGTTGTAGCCCAAGCTGGCTTCGTCGGAGGGCCGTTCTTTGCTGCCACCATACTAAACGCACTTTGCGTACCAGATGCAAACACGCTGAATGCTCCACCAGTACTAGCGCTGCTAGATGATGTTGCTGCAGGAGCAGGGTTGGAAACGGCCCCAAAAGACGGTTTTCCAAATGCCGAAGTACCTGTCTGAAACTGACCAAAAGATGTTTGGCCGAACGAAGGCTGCCCGAAACTGGATGGGGTCGTCGCCTGGCCAAACAATGGCTGGCTAGAACCGAATGAAGGAGAGCTAAATGTGACCGAAGGAGGACTCTCGGACTTCGATTGAAATGACGCATTTGCGAACGTCGTGGTAGATTGTTGGGTACCAGAGAAGGTCGAGGGATTGGCAAATGGACTTTTCTGATCAAAATTAGCAAATGCCCCAAATCCCGTGCCTGGTTTTATCAAGCTAGGATCGGTCGACTGTTGACTCGAAGATACAGGAACGCTGGATTTGCCGAATATGGATGGCTTTGAATCGGCATCTTGAGGATTTGCCCCACCAAGGCCGAGACCAGCGAAAGAAGGTGCATCGTCTGCAGCCATGCTTTCCTCGGGGTCAGATGCCAACGTCGATGGTACGGGCGTCGTTTGTGGTGGACCACCAAAACCGAACGTTGGTTGACCAAATTTAACCGGTCCAGTGGTGCCAAAGGCACCGAACCCATCAGTGGTTGTAGTTGAGGAAAATGCAGGCGTAGAGGATTGTCCGAAGGACGGTGTGGTAGATGTTGATCCAAAGGTCGATGCCGTTGCGGGCTGTCCAAAAGAAGGTGGTTTGCCAAATGCCGGGGCAGGCTGCTGACCAAAGCTGGACTGCACTTGACCAAAGGCAGAGGGCTGGCCGAATGCAGTGGTGCCAAACGCAGGGCTTTGAGAACCAAATACCGGTGGCTGACCAAAGACGGTAGAGGGAGCCGTAGTCGCGAGAGCCTCCGTTGGAGCAGAGGCGATCGGTGAAATTGTTGGGGTCGTTTGCATGTCCGAGGAGAGTTCACGCACCATGCTACTTGGTACCGCGGGCGCACTGAGCACGGAACTTGACGCGTTCGACGCTACAACCATCTCAGGATAAGGAGTACCCGTAACGTTGAGTACATGCCACCCGAGTAGAGTCCCATCTGATGCATAAATATACAGGATTGGGTGAGCGGGCAACTCCAGAGCTTCTCCTGAGGCCGTCGAGTGATGATATGATTCACTGCTCGTTAGGTCTACGTCCATTCCGAGAAGAATTGTGTCATTTTGGTCCTTGTCTAACGGCAAGCTCGGTGTGGACGTCTCCTCCAAAGAAAGGTTATGCCACCGTTCTCCAGAACCATCAGTCACGCTGCCAATTAGACCAATATCCGATGACGTGCTGTCTCCGATGAAAAGTAGCACCTTTGATGGATTCCAACCACGAAGACAGACTAGGAAATCGCCGGGTGGACGAAGCCCGGGGAAAGGCAGATATGGGTTGTTGAATTTGATATCTTGCGCCGAGTTACTCTTGGAATCCAAAGATGCGTGGAAATGAATCTGTTCCACGTCTGGTGTGAGTTTCCCTGGTGGTGCGTAAATTGTGTGAAATGACGAGGCTGAAAGCCAATGCACGGATATAACAGTCATGTTACTAGCTAAGGGGGGGTGGGGAATGCTAAATTTGGGAGTAGCCGTAGCAGTTGGACTGAAAGTGACGATGTCACTACTCTGGAGACCAAGTGCTAGTTGCTTGCCCTTTGGAGACCAAGAGACTGCGCAATTTAGTAAGGATCGACACTAGAAAATATCACACGAACTTGATGTTGGTGTTGTGCTGGGCGACTTGCCAGCCATCCAACCACCGGCAGAGACGAGTTTCTGCACGTCGAACAACTCTACCGCAAGAGACCCTGGGCTGTTGGTAGAGTCCCTTAGAACAGCAACCAGTTCAGGAATATCGCCTGGATTCGGATTGATGGACAGAAGAGCAGAAGAGGACGATGTTGCAAATACGTGGATGGGCTGTATGGGACCCTCGCCACTGGAGAGGAGTTGGTCAAAAGCATACACGTGGATGGATCCATCCACCGATCCAACTAGTATTCTAGTATCACTACATGCGGATGCAAGGGTGTGGGGTGTTGCTCCGTTTATAAGGACGCGTTTTTGAGGTTTAAACGTTTGCTCGTCGTCGGCTGAAGCGGTTGCAAGGGCAGATCGCAGATGCGCCAGTGGTGAGAGGATCAGAGCTAGACGAAAGGAACTAGTCAATCGACCAAAAAGAACGCCATATACATCACTTCCGCACCTGACGCGCCGCTGACCTCCCGAATGATTGCAGCAAACCATCCTCTCGAATTAACGGTCACAAACAAATTAGCCTTTCCAGGAAAAGAGTTTAAATCAAGTGGTTCCGGGGACAATCTTAGACGGACGCGCTTGTTCAGAAGGCGCAATGCGAGAAACTAAGCAAGTTGAGTCAGAGAATGAAACGGGAGGGACAATAAACATACGTCCGCATCCTTGTCCGAAGCTTCACTGGAATTTGTCTGAACCTGAGTGGTTCGAGCTGGCTCGAGCTGGCTAACGTTTGCCATGTACTGTTGCCCGTGAAGTATAACTTAGAGCGCGACGGAGCGACAAGTCGAATCGCAAGCATTATTAAGTAATTAGCTACCTTATAAATAAAATAAATTCTGTTTTCCATAACTCACTCACCCACGCTGAAACTGTCACCGCAGATGTCTCTGTGTTCTATTTATTTACTTACTGATTGTGCGTCGCTCAACATCTGCGCAACTGAGTGCAACTGAGTAATAGAACTGCACGGACAAGTATTATACAATGTAGTATAACCTCGTTTCTCCACAGACGGCAAACTCCGGGGTACATTTTCTCACAAATTAAGCTAGGTAATCATGCCTTTACGATGAATGGCGACGTTCGAGCTGTTGAGATTCACCCCCGCCACATATCCAGCAATCAGTGGATTCATGCCCTTACTATCCCGCACACGGATTTATAAAGACTTACCTTTCACCCCTCAAGTGGCTTCGCTTTGCCACCTTTGCTGTCTGGTCAAGGGACACTCCTCTGCTACCAAAGAAGGTGTAGTGGTCGACTACGACATTTTGTTGGAAAATACAGCCGACAGGTATTACTATACTCCCAATGACAAGCATTTGTCCCCTCGCACTATCAATATTTCTCTGACAATGGGTTGCAATAGCTGGATATCAACTTGTCGACAATGAGGCACTTGATCGATGCACGTCAAGCGCAGCTACTCAGCAGCGTTGCGACTTTTGCAGTATCGTTTCCGAACACGACAGTCATCATTGCGTCATCCATAACAGAGGACGATGTGTGCGATATGGCCCATATCGTGCAGAGAAGCAAAGGCGATGAGGTGTGTGTTTATTTGACTTCTGCGTGCTCTTGGCAATGTTTATCTTATCCTTAATACATTGCTTTCCATGTTCACCGAGCTTGGGTTAATACGAACAACAGCCGTTTTCACACGATGAAGATGTCAGTGTTAATTGCGCCGAGAATGGATTGTTCCTAAGAAAAGACCTCCACCATAAACTTGGCCTTGGTAAAATCGCCTTCCTCAAGGTACGTCAGAAGTTGGATACATGTCTCCCTCACCCTTGACTATCTTGGGTCATATCAAGACTCCGAACTTCGCCATGAACGCCACTGATGTTCCAAGCCTCAAGCAGGGTACCATTCCGGATAGCAGGACCACAATGCAGCTCATCATGCTGACAAGCCCGCGTGACTGTCCTGCCTATTTGCCTTATGATGTTCTGCTGGATTGGTCTGAGTCCCGTGTTGGAGCACCTCCTAGTATCCTGCTGGATTTAATGTGCGGCGCAACAGACCCGGACTGGGCACATAGTGGCAAGCAGAGAAGGAGAAAAACGTTTTTATCAGATGCATCCGCAGGTTTACTTGAGGCCATGGACAATATACTTCTCTTGTCAGTGCTCATGGGAACAATGCCTCAATCCTGGGTTGCAGAGCAAGAGAAGCGAAAACAAGAGGCAGAATACCGTTTTCGCGAACGCGGCCAAGAGAAAGCCCGACGGTGGTTGAATGCACTTGTGAGTCCTGTTAATGTTAAATGCTGTTTCTTAACGAGCATAGCAGGGACAGACTGGTCCAGTACGAACTCCCATATATGATTCTCATATGGATTTTGGACAATGTTAAGAAAATGCAGACGTTGGTAGCGGTCGGTTGGTTTTGGCGCAGTGTCTTAGATGGTGTATGGCAGCACAACCAGGGGTATGGGGACTTCAGACCTGGTTGAACTTGAATACATTAGGGTAGCTTGCACATCAGGGATTAGCATAGACCTAGGCACTGCACTACGAGAATCACCAGCACTAAATATTTTTTTGCGTCGTGATAAAATTTAAAGATTTCTCCAAGTTCCTAACCGGCGTAGTATCTTCATGTTCTCGCAAACGTTCGCATGTATTCTGACTGGGGGTATCTACAGACAATTAGGCGTGGATCAAACTTGGGCAAATATATTATGTATATGTAGGTTTCGTGTGGTTGGCCTCAAAGTCCGGTGTCCATATCGGACTTGTGCATATTTATCCCCGCCCAACTTCTCAGTCCCATGCCTCCGTGACGAAAACTTTATATGTCCCTCGATACTGATCATCGACCCTGGAGACGTATAAAAAGCGAGGGATACTTCTCAAAGCTCAACATGCGTCCCATCTTGAAGATAAGCAAGGTCAAAACAGAGTGCGCTTACCGAGGAGTGAAGGTTGCGAAGGTGCGGCTTCTCAAATCAACACAGTAGTCACATTTAAGTTCGCGATCGATCTGATCTCTTCCTGCGAACATGACACTGAGATCTTTGCATGGTTTGGTCAGCTTAAGCCAAGAAAGAATCTTCCTCCGTTGTCCCACACGAAACGAGGCAAAAACTTACCTATAGCCCGGTTGTCTGACAGCGTGTTCTAACGAGTGGTAAGCTATGCCTCTGGGCGTTGAGGCGGACGGCGCCCATGTACCCCATATATCGACAGCATGTCCACCTCTCTTTCGTGACAGGTTCTGATCGTGCAAGCTATGTTGATCGATCACAAACAGTGTTGGCGGGTGTGTTTAATCGGCCCGACTGGAAGGGAAAAGACATGGGTGTATTGTCAGTGCGCTGCAATGTCGCGGAGGCAGCCACTGCCCCCGGATAGTAACCTTGTGAACATTCCTCGCGCAGTCTCGAACGTGCTGTGATTTGTTTCCATCGGCGCGGCCCGCGATAGAGATGAAATTCACACGGGTGGGGTTGATAAACGGTCGAAATGGCGGAGATTGTCGACCTCAGAGGCCCTCTACTCGCTTCCTTCAGTATCCAGGATGGCCTTCCCCGTCGATCTCAAGAAATACAAAAAGTAGCCCATTCCTCTGCTTGTCGGGTTCTCCAAGCGTTGAATCCATCTCCAGATTGACCCTCGATCCGTCCAAACCCCAGCTCACAGCCGAGCAAAGATCCACCCTCAAGGAGAACATCCGGCTCCTTCGTGATGCCATCGTCTTCTTCACTGCCACTGGTGCTGCCCGTGGCGTGAGCGGACACACAGGTTGAGTCTCTCTACAATGTGTGTTTGCCTACCTATTCAACCTTTTTGCACAGGTGGTGCCTACGACACCGTTCCGGAGGTTTGCATAGCACTCAGCTTGTTCGAGGGCTCGGATAAATACCTCCCGATTCTCTTTGACGAGGCCGGTACGCGTGTCCGCTACATACTTACCCCTATCTGTCTGATGCCAGTGACAGGTCATCGTGTCGCAACTCAGTACTTGCTCTCCGCTATGGAGGGCAGTCTTCCTGCAGAGCAACTTCTCCACTACCGCGAAGCAAACTCCAAGCTTCCCGGTCACCCCGAACTCGGCCTCACACCTGGCGTCAAGTTCTCATCTGGTCGTCTAGGGCACATGTGGCCACACGTGAATGGTGTTGCTCTTGCCCATCGGGACAAGACCATCTTCTGTCTTGGTTCCGATGGTTCTCAGCAGGAGGGCAACGACGCGGAAGCCGCTCGTCTTGCCGTCGCTCAAGGCTTGAACATCAAGCTTCTGATTGATGACAATGATGTCACAATTGCCGGTCATCCTTCCCAATATCTCAAAGGATACGACTTAGAAAAGACTCTCCAAGGTCACGGTCTCAGAGTCTACACCGTCCAGGGTGAAGACATTGATGCTCTCTGGGGCGCAGTCGCGTCCGCTGTTACATATAACGGTCCCGTCGCCGGTACGTTTAGATGTCCAGTACCCGAAATCGATCAGCTCAGATTCTCCTAGTAATCTCCAAACGTCCCATGGCCCCCGGTGTCGCGGACATCGAGGGAAGCACACATGGGCACGATGTTATTCCCGTCAAGGCTGCTACCAAATATCTCATTTCGCGTGGATACCCCGAATCCCTCGTTTCCGATATCTTGGGAACCATCAAGCCTGCCGCCTTTAATTATACCTACATTGGGTCTACTAAGGAGACAGGTGCTAACCGTGCCATATTCGGCGATGCAGTCAACCTAGTGCTTGACACACTTTCGAAAGAGGAGGCCGCTAAGAAGGTCATGGTCATTGATAGTGAGTGATATCTAGGCATCGTGAAACGACCAGTTTAACTCTAGAGCAGGTGACTTGGAGGGCTCGACTGGTCTCAAGGTGATCCACCAGAAGCACCCTGAGGTGTTCATTCCATCTGGTATTATGGAGCGCGGTAACTTCGCTGCGGCTGCTGGCTTTGGCTTCGATAGTGACAAGTTTGGTGTATTCTCCACCTTTTCTGCCTTCCTTGAGATGGTTATCTCTGAGATCACTATGGCACGGTTGAATAACTGCAATATCCTCTCCCATTTCTCTCATTCAGGGGGTGTGTATATGCGATCATGGAATGTCGTCATCTGATTTTCATTCCTTTATTTAGTCGACGAAATGGCGGACAACACCTGTCACTTTGGAGTCAACTCATTCTTTGCTGACAATGGTCTCTCAGATGTTCAATCTTGGCTGTACTTCCCAGCCGATCCATTGCAGATGGTTGCCGTCGTCAAGCGAGTGTTCTTCGAACGGGGCATTCGCTTCATCTTCTCTACGCGTTCCAAGGTTCCCTACATACTAAAGGAGGACGGCACCAAGTACTTTGATGGCGACTACAAGTTTGTCCCTGGAAAAGATGAGGTCATCGTAGAGGGCACTGCAGGCTACGTCGTATCGTTTGGGGAGATGCTGTACCGTTCTTGGGACGCCGTGCTGCGGTGCCGCCAGCAAGGCTTGAACGTCGGCCTGATCAACAAGCCCACCCTCAACATTGTTGACGAAGAGGTGAGTCTGTCGGACGTGCTACGACAGGTTCTAAGCGGATATGTTGGTAGACCATCAGAAAGATTGGCTCAAGCCCCTTCGTCCTCATTGTGGAATCGTTGAATCAAAAGACTGGTGTACGTAATGCTGTTTGCCGTCTATACGCCTTCTTCATCACTTTCTACAGCTCGGCTCCAAGTTTGGTACATGGCTGCTTGAGCGCGGACTCACACCTCGATACGGTTACATGGGCACCGTCAAGGAGGGCTGTGGTGGTCTCAGCGAGCAGATTCCTTATCAAGGTCTTGATCCCCAGTGTAAGACCCGATCGCTCGTTTACGCGTGTATTCCCTGGAAGCTGATGGACGCTCTTTCTCCGCAGCGATTATCAACAAGATCAAACAGCTATCCAAATGAGCCGAACCGGTTTGCTTCGATGGACGGACCGGGAGCTAGATCGGTGACGTGATACGGATAGAAGCCACGTAGATGTAAGCAGTTGAGCAAAGTAGTGTGTATGACATTTCGCATGCCACCGTGAATATTTTTAACCGGTTCCTGCACGCAGTAAGTGCAGAGACGAAGATTGCGAGTGTTCCATTCTGATTGGCAGTGTCAATCGACCACAGGAGTTGCAAGACCGCCAGCTCTCCCTGTTGTTCGTAATATTGATAGCGTAACGGACATGGTATACAGAAACTCAGATCCGGAAATCGAAGCTAACTACGCCGAATGAGGAACACACTAGCGAACGACAGATTGGGCCTGGTCTAAGTGCGTTGTGATACATTTACCCAATCAAACCGCTCCTTCTCGGACGCACTCACACGGGAGACGCGGGAGCATGTTGCATCCGTACAGGCAGCGCAGCGCCAGACTCTCGGATACACTGCCGCCCGTGGTGAATAGCGACAGCGATAGCGATAACGGGCAGAACACCTAAGAATATACAGACAACGGCAAATGCGGGAGACTGCACGTCCAAGACCAGCCCAACGCCGGCCACACAGGAGGTACCTAGGAGCGGTAAAACGTGAAGAAAGGTCGACAGCATCGGATGGCCCTTGAAGGTGTAAATTAAAAATCGTGAGGACGGCGCAAAGAAACTGTACTTGCATGGAGAAGGTAAGTGTTGGTGGTGAGACGAAGGCTGATAGTGTAGATGAGCAACGTCAAGATCAATGGTTGTAATGCTTTCGATCCGGAGACGGCCAGGATGCTGAGTCATCAGCAACCCACGGTGAGTTTTGATGAAAGTCGAGTACCGAAAGACTCACGGAAGGAGGGCTGCGAGCTGCTCGATGATCGCAGAACTCGATCAGGAGTGACATTGACAAATACACAAAACTCTATTGCGTACCGAGTTCAGCGTAAATCTC
>JBBPMM010000515.1:0-19825 GCA_038090335.1 Solioccasus polychromus
ACGATGCTGCAAGACTCAAGTGGTGGTGCTAGTGTCAGATACACGAACCGCACTCCGGCCGGGGCTGAGACGCTTGACTCGGGCCACGACTTCTGCCCAGTAGATGACGTCTACGCCCTTGTAGCTATGTGTGACCTGTAGGAGGAGAGGAAGAGTGAGGTGGAGTTAGGAAAGTGAGCGAAAGGGCTGGGCGAAAGGCTAAACTCTGCGCCTCGGCGCTCGGTTCGCACAGGTCAACATCTTTCCATCGTTAGCGCACTCTCAAACCACTCCACTCTCGTCCTCAGATCCCGCTCCTCGTCTACCCGCAACTCGTCGGAATCCCGCGAACTCTTGAAGCTAGTCGAAAAGTGCGTCTCCGTCTATTCTCGGCGTCGTCGGTTTACCTGTCAGAACCTCGATTCCTATGTATCTATTATTAGAACATTCTATTTATAATCACCAACTATTGTCGCCCACAAGGCACAATCCCTTTATATGCATTATCATAATGCATATCTTATCATCATCTACACCTTTAGATAGCCTAGCTATCTTATCCTGAGTATAGATCATAACCAATGATCTTATCTCCTCCTTAATCCTGATATCTATTAAACCCTAGATTAGATATCTTATATGATGCTTAGACTTTCCTGCATCATCTTCCTTATATCTGATTAGATTAGATCATACTTCTTGATGATCTTTCCTTTATCCACTATTTATCCTCTTTAGGATATATCCTTGGATATTACCCTTCAGACAACACATGTTGGTGCATCCTCACCATTCCTAAGGTCTAGCTCCCTCTAGACTATTCTATATGACACATATACATTGCTATCACAGCATGTATACTGCATGTCCTCCTATTTATTGGTCTAGCCTATTCTAGATCATATCCTCACTCTTTCAATGCCTGTCTTTACTCCTCATTTAGATATATTTCTATTCATATGTTTTCCTCATGTATCATAGCCATATAGCATAGCTATACCTCTATTTATATTATTAGATAGACTGGTGATGTCATTACATGATGTCATCCCTCATGTATAATAGTATATATAGTCCATCCTGAAGCTAGGGATTTCCTTAGCTTTGAAATACACTTGATTTGGGCTCTTCATTGAGTCTGAGTTATAAGTGACTGCAATGGCATAACATTACCATAGTGCTTGCAGACATGCAGACCTTCTTCACTTTATTGCACAAAAAGAACACAAGTGTCTCAAACTCAGAGACCAGCTTGCTCTCCATGAAAAGGAACTCGCAGAACGTACATTTCATTCCTTCATAAACTTGTTGCTCACCTCTCATGTAGTCAAACACAAATGGGAATGCATTGCCAACCAGGGTCATGAACCCAATCCTTCATCACTCACCACCACATTTGGTGCATTAGACAGGACCAAGGAAGGCATCTGATTGATTGCAGCCAGATTCACTTAAGACATTGAGTCCCTCAAGTCACCTCCATCAGTTCACAATGAGACCATATTTGCTGAGGACAAGATGGTGATACTGGTGACAGTCCCTCTACTCTCCTGCACAGGCAGTCTCAGCTCTTGCATGCACAAATGTGCCTCGCACATCATCAAGCCGACGATGCCTACCAATGCAACAACTGACATTCCACCTGCCCCAAGCACCCTCAACAGACCCTTCTCATCCTGTCCTCTTCACTGTTCACAAGTCCTGAACCCACCTCTGCATTGACTATGGCAACATCTCCATCACACTCACACTCACACTTGGCCATGTCCTGGATGGATACTGTGGGTCATAAACTTGGAGTTCCAAAGCCACCCAGGTACCATCACCAAAGTTGTCAAACTCTGCTGATGCCCAATATGGCAGTCATGGTAGTATTGTCACACTGACCTATGCTCAGCTGCTCTCAGCACATGCTCATTGAGTCATTGATATGACACAGCATGGTGTGATGTCATTTGCTCAACTCAGCAATGTGCATCACTTCATCATCACATTACAAATCCTGTCATCATGATGTAATACTTATATTCTACTATCGTAGTCTTGACCTGTATGTAGTGTAGGGCTATCATAATATCTTGTAGTGCTAGGGCAAAGCGACAAAGTACAGAGGCTTAGTCAGCTGGGTATACACTACACACACTCCCTCAAACTTGATCATTATCTCACTTCCCACCATGATCAGCAGAGTCATGATGGTGACCTCTTGGAACGACCACACCACTGCCAATGTACACATATATGGCAAAATTCTTGTGCTTGAGGTCGACAATATCCTCAAGGACTGGCCAACCTATGTCATCCAATTCATGCCAGAAAATCCTGGCCTGATCGTGCATATTTTGTTTACTTTCTACATCTATACTTACCTCATCATTACAGAAGCTCATTTTGCATCTCAAAGATGCATCTGAACATGCATATATTGAGGCATTAGATGATGATACCAAGTGCTGCAACTCTGGGTGCATAACCATCATCGAGCAAGAGCAGTCAATTGCTACCATCAAGGCAAAATAGAAATGTAAGCATTTCTCTAATGCATATATTGTTTTTTCACTGTTTATAGGGAGCCAGTTCATGGAGATGCTGTGAATGGTACTTCATGCTGCCTCCAGGCAATCCCTGCCATCATTGGAGGCACATTCAAAGAATCTGCCACCATCAAGCATGTTGCAAAATACCATCATAGCATCAAACCCCAAAGTGGCAACAATGGTGATAACAATGACAATGACAGCAACTATGTGTGCAAGCCTGTTTGGCCCCCACCCCATGGAACATACAAGCTCAACCCCATGAAGTCAGTTGACTTGCTTAGCCATCTCAAAACAATTCCTGCTTCTGTCAAGCCTGCAGAAGGCTGACCATCACTTGTTGCTCTGTTCATCCCTTGCAAGTGTTTCTGTTGTCGCTCCCTATATGCTGGTACTTTCTTTCTCTTTTGCACATATCCTCATTGGCATGTAAGTATGTTATGTTAGATAAATAAAACTTGCTGCATTTAAAGCATAAAATGATCAGACCCTTAAGCATAAAGTCCTCATACTGCTTATAGTGCGCCATAACCTTCCTGTGCATACAAATCCTTGCCTTCATCATCCTCCCCCTCCCTGTCATCATTCTCCCCCTCCTTCTCCACCCCCTCATCATCTTCTGCCTCTGCTTCCTCCTTGTCCTCCTCTTCCTCATCCCCCTCTGCTACCACTGCCTCTTTGTCCTCCTCATGGTTATTACCCATTCCCTCCCCACATTCTGAGTCATTCCCCCCTCTTCCTTGTGCAAGGTATGCCCATCCAGCTGTAGAAAGTCATCCCATTCTTGGGAAACCATATGTCCAATGCCACCACCTTGAAAATGCATGAACATGTCATGGTCCATGAATCTTGATGAGAATGTAAGTCAAATTGTGTTTGATGAATAAATGAGACTCACATGTTGACATAAAATGACTGCCAATCTTTATTATCATCGTTCACACACCGCACAAATGATTTCCCAAGTAATTCATCTGTCTTTCCAAGGGAGAATGTTGGAATGAGATGGACACCACAGACCACAACATTAGGGTCCAGGAAACTGAATGCTTTGGGGTCATCTTCAGATAAAAACCCAACATGGGGAAGACGATGGGCAGAGAACCCAGAATGATGTCCAGGTTCCTGACCAAACCAGTGTACATACAGCACATCCATATGTTTCATTTCATGCGATACAGAGTGTTGACCATGGTATCAAATGAACATATGGAGTATTTTGATTACCCATGCATACCAGTAGGGATGACGATTTGAGTCCATTTCATGCGACATGACATCAGCACATGTTCTTGGATTAATCATATCTTGATCTCACTAAACATCGTAAGTAGTGTAGTTGATTGCCAATGTCTTGTGCTCATATATTGCATTACATGAGATGGTGATATTCTTGCACTCAGCATCTGTGAATGTGATCTCTTCACTGCTAAATTCAATATTGTGGATTCATTGAAGGAGGTGGTCCTTAAGGCGATTGAGGAAGTCCTGTAAAGGTTCAGAAAGCACAAATGAAACTACAAAGTACCCACCTTCATAGCCCTATCCTCTAGGTGAGATCTGAGCCATACCGTGAGGTCAATCAGGTTTCGAGATGAGTCACCAATATGATAGTGAATAGCAGGGGATGTCTGCTCTAATTTCTTTTTCTTTTGATGACTGGTTTCTTCCTCAAGTGACTCCAATGACCTCATCATTCATTTTACTAGCCATCCTCATACTTCAAGCTTGCTCATCGAACTGATGGTCATCCTGTGATTTTTTGATGTGTGTGGATACTGCCGCTTGAGCTGCTTGTGTTCGAACTCACACTATATTCCTCAATCAGTTCTACGAGGGTAATAATTGAATAAACATTACAGTACTGGTTGTGTGGTGTAGTTATCTGTTGTCCCTCGCTCGTGAATGGTGTTCACATAGTCACCTAAAGCATGGAACTTGTATGTTTATAAGTTGAGTTTCCTTATCTTCAGTCTGCTGGGTGTTTGCACTATAGTCTCACCTTTCTTTGCCTTTGCTGCATTTTGCCTTCCACAGGCTGCAGTCTCCTTGGGCAACTCTTGAGTAATATACTCTTCACATGTTGATCCCAAAAACTTTCATACTATGAAACCCAGGGAGGCAGTGGCAGCGGAGAAGAAGTCAAGTGAGCTGTCCGTGTGTATATGAAGCTTCCCATATGCATGCCATAAAGCAAGGTCATAAAGCAGATCCATAACAATGGAATTATGTGGCTCTGGGAGTAGTGCATCAAAGGCAGGGATTGTGCACTAAAATAGTTATCACAGAAGATTGAAACACTGCATGTACAATGACATACCTGCAACAAGTCTTCAAAATCCTGTGCAGCCAGGCAGTTTAAAGCAGATGCATTACCTGGGAATTTTCAAATTGTCCCATGTCCAAACATCAGAGTAAGACGATACCTGATTGACTACATGATCTCTTAATGTAGATGAATTCAATTATCACTCACTGCTTATCAAGCTCTTGAATACTGTCACCTCCTTCTGCAAAGAGAATGTGAAGGAGATGCTCAAACACAGCCTTCCATACACCAATCTCAAACTCATGCAAGAGGTCAACAACAAATAGTAGGAAGAAGTTGACCTCAAATCTTAAGAGCCGCTCAGAGAATGCATTCTGTAGCAAAAATAATAAGCATCTGGATCAGACATGACTTGATGAAATACCGTTGTTGGTGCATAAGATTCATTGTCAAGAAGTTGTTGTACTCAGGCCCCATTTACACCAACACCTTGCTGGAAGATCAGGGCATGTGCCTCATGGATATGGTGCTGTCAATGACCACTATCTTTGCGAACTTTGCAGACTCGATGTTTCATGTCACGTTTCATCCCCATCCAGATAAAGTCATCTTTCTTGACAAGGCAATGTGTTACGGTTTTACTATGAACCCAGGTATTTCCTTTTCTTTCCATTTTCCTCCTATGTTTCCATTTCCACCCGAATCCTTTATCTTGGTAGTACTGGAGCTACATACCATAGTTAGTATTCATTCTCCAGAACATTCTAGATAGTTTCCTTTTCCTCCTTGGTCTGTGCGTAATTTATCTACCTATAAATAGGTAGATTCTTTATCAATGTACCTTAGCTAGTTCTATGCAATTCAAGCCTAGTAACTAGCAAGCCAGCTGGTGTGCTGAGACCACTCTACTAAGATTCCCTTCTACAATGTCTACATTATTGTTGCAACACTCTTCGCTAACAATTATCACCTCAGGGTTGATTTCCTACAACAAGGAGTCAATGTCTTTATTGTTATCCTAGTAATGATACCACTGGGACTTCGCCATCGATTAGGTTATTGATTCTATTTCAGAAGTCATCAGCTGAGTTACCAGCCTCAGCATAACAAAAGAACTAGCTCATTCTCTGTCACCTTCTACTTAGCAGGCGACCACCTCTATCTTCACCATTACTCCTCAACCTCAAGGACCTTCCTATCCCTTGTCCTACCAGAAGAAGAAGAAACCCCATAATCCATACTCCATTCCCTTCGCCTCTTCTTCTTCTATTCCCCTCGAACGTACCACATCCTTATCTGAGCTGTCTCACAAAGAGAACCCCATCGAGGTTGAACAAGACCCCTCCATACCTTTACCTTTTGCCCCACAACAAGACATTGATTGGGAACAGGAAGACGACAATACCCAGAATCGTGCTCTAGCTAAATGGTTAGCCCAAGAGAACCTTGATGAAGAAGAAATCCAGAGAAGAGTAGAAGCTTCTTGAGAACAGAGATGTGCATTAGCTGAAGAAGAAGCTAGACAAGTCAACAAATACCTACGATGCCAACAGGAAGAACAAGCTGCCATGGCTAAACATACTGAGCTCAAAGATGGACTCCCTGATGATTTCTCGGGAGAATCCAAAGATGTAGTATGCTGGATGCTTGCTATGAAAGCATACTTCAATATGAATAGCGATCTATACATATGACAATCGTGCCAAGATGCTTACGACCCTGAACAAGATGAGTAAGGGTCAAGGAAAGGTGTTTTCCAAAGGATGGTTTTACCATCTAGAATCCCCTACCCTACCTGATGACCAATGAACATTCAACATCATGGCTGCTGACTTTGCTAAAACTTTCTTCCCATACGATACCACTAGCAAAGCTCAACAAACCATTCGTAACCTTTCCCAGAACATCAAAGATAAAGATGGCTTTGTCAAATATGTTGCTGACTTCTCCCTCGCCACTGCTCAAATAGGTCTTGCCGATGAGGAAGCCCTCATCGAATACTTTGGATGAGGATTAGATGAAAAGATCACCACCAACATCCTTTCTATGGCCACTGTCCCCACTATGCTCCAGGATTGGATGGCATAAGCCAGCAAGTTTAATGTGCAGCAGGAATGTATCAAGGACATGCGTAATGGTCTAGGGTGGAGGAATTTCTTGGAATGAAAAGATCCGAACACTATGGAAGTCAATGTCATTCAACTATCCCCGGTTGAACAAGCTTGCCATATAAGGGAAGGACAGTGCTTTATCTGTCACAAGAAAGGCTGCTCCACACATAATCATCCTTGGGATGATAGGAAGTCCAAAGGAACTCTGTCTGTTAAGCCCAATAATCCCTTCTGAAACCAAACCAGGGCAGCTGCCATCTCTGTTCCTGAACCTTCTAAGGCACCAGAACCTCCCCCATCTTCTGACCTGGACAGGTACCTCAAGGTCCTCGAAGGAAGGAAGATAGACCAGAAGGGACTCATATGAGTCCTTCAAGCATGTTTTGATAAAGAAGGAGAAAAGGTCTCCAGGATGTCCTTGGACAAAAGGATCCAGGGTTTTTAGAAAGGAGGAAAGCATCAGCATCTTACCCTCCTAAACATTCTGCACCAATATTTTGTACTAGTAAGAAAGAGAAATCTATCTGCATTCCTCTCACTCTCTTTCATGGAACAAAAATCACTGAAACGATAGCTCTTTTGGATTCAGGAGCCACCAAAAACTTTATTGATCCTCTTACCATTGCTTGATATGATTTCCCCACTAAACGTCTTCCTCATCCTATACGAGCATCTAATGCAGATGGTACCGCAAATAAGGGAGGTTTTGTCCAAAAAGAAACCTCCCTAGCTGTAAAGATAGGAGGAAGAGAAGAGGTCATTCATTTTCTCATACTTAATTGCGGCAGAGATCGAGCAATCCTTGGAATCCCTTGGTTAACCAAGGTAAACCCAAAAATTGATTGGGCAACTTGTGCTGTTGCCATCTCTGATATACCAGAAAACCATAATGCCAAAGGAGAAGCCTTGGAACAATGGTATCTTATTGAGTCGCTATGAAAGACTACAATAGCCATGGAGGTGGCCATTGCAGCACCTAAGGAGAAAAAGACCCTTCCCCCAAAATATTCTGGGTTCATGTCCATGTTTGAAGAATGAACTCATGATCTTCTCCCTTCATCTTGACCTTTTGATCATGGGATTGATCTCAATGACTCCTTCATACCCAAAGTAGCCAAGGTTTATCCATTAAATCCCAAGGAAATGGAGACATGCAAGGAGTTCATCGATGAACATCTCCAAACTAGTCGTATCACCCCATTAAAGTCTCCTCAAGCATCTCCTTTCTTCTTTGTCCCAAAGAAGGATGGCTTGCTATGCCCATGTCAAGATTATCAATATCTTAATTCACATATGATAAAAAATGCTTACCCCTTACCTCTCATCTCTGATCTTCTTGATAAACTCAATGATTCCACCATCTTTACCAAGTTCGATGTACAATGGGGATATAACAATGTTCTTATCAAACCCGAAGATTGTTGGAAAGCAGCGTTTATTACTCCATTTGGTCTTTTTGAACCAACAGTGATGTTCTTTGGTTTGTGTAACTCCCCTGCCATGTTCCAAGCCTTCATGAACGATGGTTTCTGGGATCTCATTTCTGAAGGATGGGTCATCATCTACATGGACGACATCCTTATTCACTCCTCTGACCCTCTTGAACATATGATTCGAACGAAACAGGTATTACAACGACTTAAAGATCTTCAGTTATCCCTTAAAATCTCGAAATGTTCTTTTGATGTTGCCGAAGTAGAATACCTTGGTATGATCATAGGTCATCACCAAGCATCAATGGATCCTACCAAGTTAAAAGCTATTCAGGAATGGCAACCTCTTCAGTTGGTCAAAGCGGTCCAATCTTTCTTAGGGTTCTGCAACTTCTATTGAAAGTTTATCGCTAATTTCTTGACCATTGCTCAACCCCTTATCAACCTCACAAAAAAGTCAACTACTTGGCAATGGTCAGAAACCCACGAGAAAGCATTCTGTAATCTCCAGCAGCTATTCATGTCCACCCCCGTCCTTCATCTTCCTGATACCACCATTCCTTTCTTCCTTATGACTGATGCCTCCTTAGTCGTGACTGGAGGGGTCCTTATGCAAAAGGATGCTAATGGGGATCTTCATCCCTGTGCCTACCTGTCGAAAACTCTCTCTCCAGCTGAGTGTAACTATGACATTTATGATTGAGAATTACTAGCCGTCATTCATGCCCTTTACAAATGGCACCATTATCTTCAGGGTACTTCTCATCTGGTCACTGTGCTCACAGATCACAAGAACCTTTCCTATTTCCGAGAACCTCAGAAACTCTCTCGTTGACAAGCCCATTGGCTCCTATTCCTTCAGAACTTCGACCTTCACTTCATTCACCAACCGGGATCCTCCATGGGGCTGGCCGATGCTCTTTCTCGTAAGGATCATATGGATACTGCTGACAATAATCAAGCAGTTACTCTTCTCCCCGAGGATGTCTTTCTTCAGGCCATTGACTTGGCACTTTTGGAAAAGATTACTCAATCATCTGCTTTGGATCCTCATGTCCTTACCACCATTGAGAAGTCATTTGAGGACTCCCCCCTTTTTCCTCATTCCTCTATTCATGATTGGACATTCAATGATGGGAAATTATATTTCAAGGATTGCCTTTACATCCCAGACTCCCTCCATCATGATATTGTCTCCTCTGTTCATTCCTCTTTCGCTGGGGGACACAGTGGTATTTTCTGCACTACTACCCTCGTCACCTGGGATTTCTGGTGGCCAGGTCTTTCCATGTTTGTCTGTCGCTTTGTCTCTGGTTGTGTGATCTGCCAACAGAACAAAGTTAATACTCATCCTACTGTTTCCCCCCTTTCTCCCATCCCTTCCACTGCTTCTCGTCCTTTTGAACAAATCTCAGTTGATCTTATCACCGATCTTCCACTTTCTTGAGGTTTCGATTCTATATTGGTCATGGTTGACCATGGGCTTATGAAGGGGGTCATTTTCTCCCCTTGCACAAAATCTATTGATGCAGAGGGAGTTGCCCAACTTTTTCTAGAAAAGGTCTTTCCTCGATTCGGTCTTCATTCCACCATCATTTTGGATCAAGGCCCTCAATTTGCATTAGCATTTGCTTGAGAGCTGGCATGTCTTCTGAATTATGATCTATGCCTCTCTATTGCTTACCATCCTCAAACAGATGGAGAAACTGAAAGGGCCAATCAATCCCTAGAAACCTACCTCCACATATTCTCTGAAGGCCATCCCGATAAATGGGTCGATCTCCTTCCCCTTGCTGAATTCTCTTATAACTTGAACGTTCACTTGTCCACTCAAAAGACTCCGTTCTCTTTGATGGTAGGGTATGAACCTAGACGATATCCCCTTCCTGGAAGGACGTTTATCCCTGCTCTGAAAAAACATCTTTCCCTTCTTGATGAGGCCCGGAAAGAAGTTCTTGCAGCCCATGAGAATTCTGCTCGAATCATGAAAGAATGGACCTTTTCTAAATTTAAACCCTGGAAAGTCAGAGATAAGGTATGGTTAGAAGCACGGAATCTCTGTTTCCGCCATACTTCCAAGAAACTTCTTCCACAATGCAAAGGACCTTTTGAGATTTCTAAGGTTGTATCTCCTATCACCTACAAACTCCGACTTCCCCCATCCTGGAAAATCCATAACGTTTTTCATGCTTCTCTCTTATCATCCTATCAGGAAATGCCAGAGCATGGACCCAATTTCTTACAACCTCCATCAGAAGAGATAGAAGATGAGGAAGAATGGGAAGTTGAAGACATCCTTAATTACTATAGGACATGAGGATGGAGACAATATCTCGTTAAATGGAAGGGGTACTCTTTGGCTGAAAATACCTGGGAACCAGAATCCAATCTGGGAAATGCCTCCAAGGCCTTACAGGAATATAAAACTTGATGACATCTTTGAAACTCCATTTTCTTGCCTAGCTCATCCTTCTCATCTAAAGCTCCATTCATCAGTCACTCCTGACCCTTATGTTAACTGTTGCCATGCCTGCTCTCTCTATTTTCGCCAAATGACTTCCTCACTCCCTCCGTCACATTCTCTATGATACTGTTCTTGCCGATCCATGCCCCCTCTTCACAGTCGAGCATGATCCCCTGTGGCCTCAAGCAGACTCTCTACAGGTGATGGTACACTTATATCACCAACTCTATACCACTGATTTACTCCTTCAACATTCCAACGCTGGGGGAAATACTGTCTTTGCCCGAGCTATTGACCACTTGCTCCAACAGACTTTGGATAGTCTCTTGGATGTCATGCACCAGGAAGGCTTTTGGTTCTTCATGAACCGGATTCCTCCTTCTCTCCTTCCCACCTTACAATCCCTTGTTGATGGACTTTTCCCCTCTGAGGAAGATTGTTATCAGGGATATCTGGTCACTCCCACTACCGCCATATTACCTTGCTTCCTTCATAACATCACCACTCTGGTGTCCTCTCCATCACTACCCCCTACTCCTCAGAGGTCTTGTCATCGACCCCATCACTGACCAATACCCTACTCGCTTCCTTCTAACCCTCCATTGTCATCCTATGAGGTTACAGAACCTTTACCCATTCCTCCTCCTGCCCAACCCATCTGGACCCCATTCCCTAACCATCCGTCCTCATGGTCTCCACCACCATCTCGCCCATCGTTGCCTATACCCAATGAGGTTTACCTCCAAGAAACCCTCACTGACCTGCAGCATACTCAATCCCAACCTGTTTTTATCAATACACCTGCTCGGCCTGGACAGTGTTACAAATGTCAGGAGTGGGGCCACTGGTATATGGAGTGCAAGAAATATTGCTGCTCCAAGTGCTTCCTGTGGGCACCTGGACATTCATGAAAAGACTGTTCCTACATCCCCGATGCCTCCCCTATTTCCACTAACCCACCTGAACCTGAATGGGTTATTAGCAACGATTCTTCTTCTGGAGGTGAGAATAATGCAGCTCAGTGAGCTGCAGAGTACAAAGGGGGTAATGTTATGGTTTTACTACAAACCCGGGTATTTCCTTTTCTTTCCATTTTCCTCCTATGTTTCCGTTTCCACCCGAATCCTTTATCTTGGTAGTACCGGAGCTACGTACCATAGTTAGTATTCATTCTCCAGAACATTCTAGATAGTTTCCTTTTCCTCCTTGGTTTGTGCGTAATCTATCTACCTATAAATAGGTAGATTCTTTACCAATGTACCTTAGCTAGTTCTACACAATTCAAGCCTAGTAACCAGCAAGCCAGCCGGTGTGCTGAGACCACTCTACCAAGATTCCCTTCTACAACGTCTACGTTATCATTGCAACACTCTTTGCTAACAATTATCACCTCAGGGTTGATTTCCTACAACGAGGAGTCAATGTCTTTATCATTATCCTAGTAACAATACCACCAGGACTTTGCCATCAATTAGGTTATCAATTCTATTTCAGAAGTCATCAGCTGAGTTACCAGCCTCAGCGTAACACAATGTGGACAGGCATGAGTCCCAAGGAACTTGATCCCTGACAATAGTACTCTAGCCAATTCTAAGCTTGCCATACTGAGAAGGAAAATAGCATGCACTTTTCAGGATAGTCAGTACTATATGAGAAAAAATGGGGGTACACTCTTCATAAGGTGCCATCAGCACAATTGATCATGATGCCATTCTCATAGGAATCCATGAATTGGTCATCGAGGAGGAGGTCCCAGATGGCTTGAAAGAGCTCCCTCTTATAGTGTGTCAGGATCTCCCTTGAAGGGGCTTCTCCATAGACATTGCGGTATACATTCTGAAAGTCCTTTGGAAGCTGTGAAGAAATGTTAGCTCAGGAATGTTGCAATGAAATGAATTACCTTTGGGATGTACATACACTAGATGATGACATGTCATTGAATCGGGTTTGCCTCTTCCATACTTGGACTGATTGCCAAAAAAAAGGTAGAATGGCCACATAGAAGCGTTGCTAAAATTTGTGAGATGTGTCAAGTCTGACCAGAGCATGATCAGGGCTATAACATGTTCGAGGTTGTCATCCACTGCACAAGGCAATACATTGATTTCTGTGTGGGCTTCCAGCATCACAGATGATGAGTACACCTCTGAATAGACATTCATCACCCTGTTTTTAGTCGGATCAGGCTTCCACTTCTGCATGAATGGTGTTGTGTGAGAGGACAGGAATGCATTGCTTTCAAAAGTGCTGATGATGATATCCATCAGGTCACGATGCCAGACACCATCAACTGCCATCTTAGGTGTGACCAACTCTGATGAATACTTAGCTTTTTCTTTCGGCAAGCAAATATTGACACTTGACTTGTGCTGTCCATATTCTGCTTGAAAGGGGTTATTGGTTTCAAGAAGTTTGTCCATGCACTTTGCCTCACAAACATGGGAGAATCCAGCTAGATCTTTGCAGTTGGAGGCTGGGTTACTCGAAAGGAGTCTAGCAAGACATTCGGCTTCAGCTGCTGACTTCTCACCACTGCCTGAGTATTGCCATGCCATTAAAGCACCTTGTGTGGGGTTGGAGAAGGGGAGAAAAACCTCCTTGATGGATTGGGGAGTGAAAGGAACACCTAACTGTGTGTGAGCAGTAGCAACATCAAAAATGGAAGGCTTGGAAAGTGTAGGCACATCAGTTAGAATTTCAAGCATCTCGAGGGGAATATGTGTGGGTTTGTTGGCATAGATTTGAAAGAGGCCAAATTTGTCTGGCTGGGTATGAAAGGGCACAAGTGTTACACTAGGGCTTAGCAACCTAGCTAGTAGTGGAGATAATAGAATCTGTGGTAGAGTCTATGATGACAATGGGGCCAGATCCCAACAATGATGACAACCACAAGGAGAGTCCCTTCTTGGACAAAGGCATACCAAATAGCAAGATCTCGTTGTGCAACAACAGCGATGAGGACTAAGGTGTTAAGAGGCAGCTTTGGAAAGAGGGGTCTTACCCTAGGGTGGCTTGCTGGTTACTAAGCTTGTTATGTGTAGAACTAGCTAAAGTATATATACAAGACTCAGGGTATTTATAGGTACAGAAGGAGTGCACAGACCAAGTGCAGGAATGGAAAGTATCTAGAATGTTCTGGAGTATAGTACTAAAGAAGAAATGCATAGCTCTGGTGCTGTAAGGACAAAGAAATGTATGACCAATCGTATGATGAAAATAGGGGTCTGCTGCCACTTGTAACATTACCCCCTTACTAGACATTTGAGGACCCACTCAAACCTCTTTGCTAGTTAATGGAGGGTTGTTCCCCAAGGAGTTAGGACAATAGCCTCATGAATGACCCATTCTTCCACATAAGGGGCATGGTAGTCTGTGGCAAAGTTGTGCAGGGTGTCCAGGGGCCCAGAGGAAGTATCAGGGACAGCAGAACTTGAAGCATTCACTGTGCCAATGCCCCCACTCCTGACATGTGAAACATTGCCCCAGGTGTGGCAGGGTTTGAGGATGTTCCACATTGATAGAATTCGCAGGGGATCCCAGGGAGGTGTCTGCAATAATAGCATCCTGGTCAACAGGGGGGGGGGGTACCAGTAAAGTCAGAGAAATGGGACTTCCATAGGAAGATGAGGATGTGGACAATGGTGGGGTCTCTATCCTTAACCAGGGATATGGACTAGGTTGACAAGGATGATGATGGAGTATCCTAGAGGGGGTTGTAGTCACCGGAGAAGGAGTGCAGGGTCAGTAGATAGGGGAAATCGGTTGAGGTGTAGGGAATCGAGGAGTGTATGCAGGTGGGGCAGAAGGCCCTGCAGAGACAAGTCAGGGAGTAAGGTGGGCAGTATGGACAGTGATGAGTCTGTCATAGACATCTTCTTCTGATGGAGAAAGGGAGGTAATGAGGGGAATGAGAAGATGCTAGAGGGTGGAACTCAGTATGCGATTGACAAATCCCCAAAACCCTTCGTAGTGAAGGAGGTCAAGGACATGGTGTCAGATGAGGGCTTGGGAGTTGGCCAAGGTTTGTTGGGTGGTATGGGAAGCCCCTGAGTGGAGACGTTCATACAGGAGGTGGTGGGTGAGGGTCTGATGGTACAGACATACATATGAGAGCTTGAAGGGTGATGACTTGGTCCCAAAGACTGTCCTTTTCTAGGAGAAACATGGCACGGGGGTTGGCAAGGATGCCAGCATAGAGAAGACAGTGGTGGTGGTCAGGGAGTCTTTGGGAAAAAATGCAGATGAAGGAGGTAGGCGTGGAGATGTTGGACGACATGGTGAGTGAAGAATGGTTGGGCTGGAGTTCAAAGGTATCATCATTTTTTATAGTCATCTAGGATCTCTAAAGCATTGCTGAGATTGGATTTGGGTTCCCACATGTTTTTGGCAGAAGAATATCCCTTCCATTTTACCAAATATTGCTGTCGTCCTCATGTTCCTTGGTGATTAAGGATATCTTCTATTTCCCACTCTTTTTCACCTTCTATCTCTTCAGGTGGGGGTTTTAGAAAGTTTGGCCCATGTTCTGCTGTTTCCCAATATGGAAAGAGGAGGGACGCATGGAATACATTGTGGATCTTCCAGGTGGTAGGGAGTTTTAATTCATAGGTGATAGGGGAGACCACATTAGTAATTTCAAAGGGTCCCTCTTGTCTAGGGAGTAATTTCAGAGAGGTGTGGCAAAAATGAAGATTCTTTGCTTCTAACCACACTTTATCTCCTACCTTCCAGGGTTTGAATTTCGAATGGATCCTTTCTTTCATAATACAAGCAGTGTTTTTGTGGGCAGCCAGTGCTTCTTTTTAGACCTCTTCTAGGATGGAAAGGTGTTTTTCCAGGGCCAGGATAAACATCTTTCCTAGAGGTGGATATGCCCTGGGTTCAAATCCCAACATAAGAGAAAATGGGGTCTTCTTTGTTGAGGCGTGGACATTGGCATTATGAGAGAATTCCACCATGGGTAATAAGTCAACCCATTTATCAGGTCATCCTTCAGAAAAGATACAAAGGAAGGTTTCTAGGAATTGGTTCACTCTTTCCGTTTCTCCATCAGTTTGAGGGTGGTAAGCCATGGAGAGTCGTAAATCATATTCTAGCAGCCTGGATAATTCCCTGGCAAACGCTGAGGTGAATTGAGGTCCATGATCGGATATTACTGAAGAATGGAGACCAAATCTAGGGAAGACTTTTTCCAAGAACAATTGAGCGACTCCTTCTGCATCGATGGTTTTGGAACAAGGGAAGAGAATTACCCCCTTTGTAAGGCTGTGGTCAACCACGACCATGATGGAGTCAAATCCATGGCTCGGAGGGAGATCGGTGACAAGATCAACAGAAATGTGTTCGAAAGGGCAAGTGGCAGAGGAGGGAATAGGGGAAAGGGGTGGGATAGTAGGGTGGGTGTTGACTTTATTTTGCTGGCAAATGGCACAACCAGTGATGAAGTGACAAATGAACAAAGATAAGCCAGACCATCAGTAGTCCCATGACACCAATGCAGTAGTTTGGAAAATACTGCCATGACCCCCAGTAGGGGAAGAGTGAATAGAGGAGACAAGATTGTGACAAAGGTCGGCAGGAACATAGAGTCAATGTTTGAAATATAATTTGCCATCATTGAAAGTCCAATCCTGAAGGGAGGAGCAAGGGAAAAGGGGGGAATTGGAGACAGCCTTGGAGATGGCATTGAGGACAAGCAGATCCAAGGTGGATGATGCAGCAATTTTGTTGGCGAGGGATGTATTGATGGTGCATACAAAAACAGAGTTGGGGAGGAGGGTCATAGTGGCATTGTCGTCATTGGTGTTGACTGTGTCCTGTCAGGAAAGGGCATCTGCAGGTCCCATGTGAGAAGTGGGTTGGTGAATGAAGGAGAGATCAAAATCTTGGAGGAAGAGAAGCCAATGAGCCTGTTGGTGGGATAGTTTCTGGGGTTTGTGGAAGTAGGTAAGATTTTTATGATCAGTGAGGATGGTGACAGGGTGATGAGTACCCTGGAGGTAGTGGCACCATTCGTAAAGGGCATGGATAACCACAAGAAGTTCACGATTGTAGATATCATAGTTTTGTTCTGCAGGGGAAAGGGTTTTGGAGAGGTAGGCGCAAGGGTGGAGATCCCCGTTTGTATCTTTCTGCATAAGAATACTGCTGATTGCAACAAGGGATGCATCAGTCATGACAAAGAAGGGTTGAGATGGGTTCAGGAGACAAAGGATGGGTGATGCGAGGAAGAGGTTTTTGAGGGTGATGAAAGCTGTTTCTTGAGGTTGGTTCCACTGCATGTTGACGACTTCTTTGTTAAGTCAATGAGGGGTTGAGTGATGGAAGAAAAATTTGCAATAAATTTTCAGTAAAAGTTGCAAAAACCCAAGAAAGAATGAACTGCTCAAACGGAATGTGGGGGTTCCCAAGAGTGGATGGCATTTAGTTTTGTGGGATCCATGATAGCATAATGGTTGCCTACAATCATTCCAAGATATTCCACCTCAGTGGCATCGAACACACATTTGGATATTTTCAGAGAGAGGTGAAGGTCATGGAGTCATTGGAGGATGCACTTAGTATGGAGCATGTGGGAGTTATGATTGGAGGAATGGATGAGAATATCATCCATGTAAATAACCAGCCATCCTTCAGAGAAGAGATCACAAAAAGCATCATTCATAAAGGCCTGGAACATTGCAGGTGAATTGCAAAGACCAAAGAACATAACCATCAGCTCGAATAACCCAAAGGGAGTGATGAAGGCAGCTTTCCAGTGGTCTTCTGGTTTGATAAGGATGTTATTGTAACCCCATCGCATGTCAAACTTAGTGAAGATGGTGGATGCTCTGAGTTTGTCAAGAAGATCTGAAATGAGTGGAAGAGGGTAGGCATTCTTTATTGTATGAGAATTGAGGTATCAGTAATCTTGACATGGTTGGAGAGATCCATCTTTCTTTCCTACAAAGAAGAATGGAGCAGCCTGGGGGGATTTAGACAGGACAATTCGTCCTGTTTGGAGGTGTTCATTAATGAATTCCTGGCAGGTTTCTAGTTCTTTCAGATTGAGGTGGTATACTTTTGCTACCTTAGGGACAAAGGAGTCATCCAGTTCAATAGCATGATCAAAGGGTCGGGATGGAGGTAAAAGGTCATGGGTTTTTTTGTCAAACACATCCACATAGGCATGGTATTCTCTGGGTAGGGTGTGCTCTTTCTTAGGAGTGGCGATGGCAGCATCTGTGGAAACAGTCGTTTTGCAAAGAGATTCTATAAGGTATCGTTGGTCATCAGGTATGTTAGAGATGGGAAGATCTGGTATGGATATCTTCCTGTTGGTCCAATTGATTATAGGGTTCATTTTCGTAAGCCATGGAAGTCCTAGAATGGCTTGATCTTCCCTGCAATGGAGGGCAAGGAAATGGATGACTTCTTTGTGGGTGCTGATTCGTAAGACCAATCGAGTCTCTTTTCTAATGATTCCTCCTTGGTTTATTGTTCTGTCTACATTTGAGGCCTTTATTGGTGTCTTGAAATGGAAACAAGGGAATTGATACTTTGCGATAATGGTGGGGTCAACAAAGTTCTCAGTGGCTCCAGAATCCAGTAGTGCTTTCAGTTCAGCGATTTTTGCTCCATGGGATAAAGAAATAGGGATTCAAATAGATTTTACTAGTACAAATCACAGGAGCTAATCATTCAGAAGAAGACACTGACACTTTCCTCCTTTTTAAAAATCCACATCTTGGTGTGTGGTGATCTGAGCTACATTTTCTTTGGCTTCTTCTTCTTCAAAACACGTTTTTAGGACCTGAATCATTTCCTTGGGATCTACCTTTTTTCCCTTGAGAACCTTTAGATATTTGTGTAGGTCAGACAGTTCCTTGGGGTTTTCTGGTTTGGTAGTTGTGGTGGCAACTTGTGCTGGGTTACAAGGTGGACAAATGGGGAAATTTCCCTGGGTTTCCTTAGAATCCTTTGGATGGTTCCTGGCTACACATCCCTTTCGGTGACAGATGAAGCATCATCCTTCTTTAATATAATGAGCTTTTTCCATAGGAGTTAGTCGGATGGCATCTACCTCCATGGCATTTGGATCTCTTCTCAATCCACTGGAATTTCGCCATCCTAAACCTTTCCTCATATCTTTTATTCTTTCCTGCTGAGCATGGAACCAACTGGCTTGTTCCATCCACCCTTTCAGACTAGTAGGGACATTGGCCATGGATAGGATGTTGGTGACCAGCTTCTCGTCTAGTCCTTGTCCGAAGTTATCAATAAGGGAATCTTCATCAATAACTCAGGCTTGGGAAGCAGCTAAAGAGAAGTCTGCCACATATTTGGTGAATCTGTCCTTTTCTCTGATGTTCTGGACAAGGGTTCTAAGGGTTTGTCAAGCACAATTTGCCACGTCAAAGGGAAAAAAGGTTTTTGAGAAGTCTTCTGCCATTTTGGTAGACATTTTATCTTCTGCTCTTATCTCCAGGTCTTCGAGTTTATAAAACCATCCTTTGGAAAATGTTCTTCCCCTTCCTTTACTCATTTTATTGAGGGCAGTGAGGAGCATGGACTCTTCATCATATAAGTCGGCGTTCATGGAAAAATACACCTTTATCGCCATCATCCATCTGACAGCATCCTCAGAGTCCCTGGAAAAGTCATTGGGGAGACTGGCTTTGAGTTCGGACCAAGACATCCTTCTAGTTTCTGCCCGTCGAGCTTGTTCTTCCTTTTCTCTTGTGATTTGGGCACTTTCTTCAGCAACTCTCCTGTGAAAGTCCTCTCTATCTTCTTGTTCCTTCCTCTGTCATTCTTCTTCTTCCCTAAGGAGTCTGTCTATGGTCTCCTGATCGAATTGATGAAGTGGATCCACCTTGGTTTCGGTTTCAGACTCAGATTCTGAGTCAGAGATACTAGGAGTATACATGTACAGTGACCTCCAAAACCCTTTCAATAACTAACCCTGATGCAGTGCGCGAAGCGCACTGCAATCACCTGGAATAATCACACCAAGCTTTGCTGGAGAGAAAGATAGTACATACTCTTGGCTA
>JBBPMM010000516.1:6240-19805 GCA_038090335.1 Solioccasus polychromus
CAGCTGGCAATCTTTACTGGGCGAATCTGGTTTGTGTCATCGAGACGTCTGAAGCAAGTGCCTGAAGAGGCGAGTCCCTCTGGGTTTACTTCATACCCGAGCCTTCCTGAACCAACTGTCTCACAGTTGTACCGACCCGAGCCTTCGACCTTGGGTGTAGACCGCTGGGCTCACCCCGAGCGAGAGCTGCACTATTCAGTCCCGCCTGGATAGTATACAAACATGCAATTGCAGGTCATGCTCCAGTGACGACCACGATGTTCCCATTATGCATGCACGCCATAACAGCATTCATTGACATCTGCAGCATCTCAGCTATCACTTGTTCCTCAATTTACGATGCACGACTACACGGGAATGTTGTCATCCTCCTTCTCCTGGGCCCACCCATCCTCGTCCCAATTCGGCCTGACCAGCTATTCAGCTGCTAGTGGGACGCACCACACTAGGATAGCTGACTAAGCCTCTGCACTTTGTCGCTTTGCCCCAGCACTACAAGATATTATGATAGCACTACACTATGTACAGGTCAAGACTACGATAGTAGAATATAAGTATTACATCATGATGATAGGATTTGTAACATGACGATGAAGCGGCACATGTCGCTGAGTCGAGCGAACAATGTCATATCACGCTTTGTCATATCGATGAGTCAGTGAGCATGTGCGAGATTCGGTCGAGCGCGGGTCAAAATGATGATACTACCATGGTTCATAATTTGGGTTGATACAAAAGACGTCAAAGACACTAGTAAAGACCATCTCACTAGTGTGGGGTAGGGCAGGTAAAACTGATGAATAAATCTTCAAAATACTACCTGGTTGAACAGGTTAGCGCATTATAGCCACACTTAGAATGAATAATGGTAATGGTGGCAGGCTGTTCAATGGCAGGGCAGGTTGAGCTGTCCGTGATTAGTTGCAATGGACGGTGTTGGTCGCCGTCATTGACTGGCTACTGGCTTTCTTCCTCATCAGACAACCTGCCAAATGCGACTCCATCTTCCTCGTCATGAGCCCGGGCATCCTGTGCCTTGAGTCTGCTGCGGGCCCAAGTCTTCTTTGCTGTGACTGTGGATTGTACTAATGCCATCTTCGACAGCTTGGCCGGCCTAGGACTGGGTGAGAAGGACTCACTGCTCAGGCTTGAAGCCTGGCCGCTGCAAGCCAAGCAGAGTGGTCAGTAAGTAGCGACTAGACACCTATGTCCCTCACCTTAACTCTCCGAGTCCATTCCCAACCTTCCTTTTCATGCAACGTTCAGCAGCACTGGGGGTGCATAGTCCATTCGCAGCATGCTGAGCACTCGTGCTGACTCGTTTCCGGGCCTGGGCCTCGATCCTTCCGAGTCCGCACGTCGGTCTCTGACCCTTTTTGGAAAGTCGACTATTAATCCATACCGTTGCCTCCATCAGGGGATCTACACAGGCTGCAGGTACGTCTGCCTGATCCATGTCATCATCATGTCCATTGTCCGCATCAATGGATATATCATCTAGAGAGCGACAGAAGTGAGTTGTTTCCATCTATACATAATTTGCTCGTTTATCTCACCAACAACATTGCAAGACGGTTTATAGCACTCTGACTCAGGTTTGTCATTGCCAGAGTGGGGCGCCTTGGTCATTTCTGTCTTGGTCAACTTGTTCTGGGTGCATACAATCTGGGAAGTGGGCTGGCTGAATGTTTTGTGTAGCTGTGCTGACTTTTCTTCCGGCTCATTGCTTCGTCGAGGCACAGGCTTGTCTGGAGCACCCAGGTGATGGTGCTGATTTCCAAGTTGGGTATCAATAAAGCGAGCTTGCGACATAGGATGAAGGGATCTGTGGGAGGAAAGAGCTATGTCCGAAGCTCTAATTTTTCTCAAAATTGACTTTGTTTTTTCAGACTCACTTGATCCCTTGTAGTCATATTATGTCAACAAGTATATCAATCATCATGCACATACAATGTCAGCTTTCCGTACTTTATTTGCTTTAGACATCAGCTCTACTTTGGTGTCTTAGATTACCTTAAATGAAGAGTAGAAAAAGTGGGCAAAGTGCCAAAGACGAGCCAAGTCGGGCTTAGAACCTAAAGTCCAGAAGGGTTCAAGCCACAAAAGCAGCGAAAGACAAGCCAGGCTGGGCTCGGATCCAAAAGTCCAAAAAGGTTAGTGTACATTTCCTGACGGAGTTGATCCGACTGCATCAGGGCTCGGGCATGACACTCGGCTAGATGGGATGATGCCATCTTTTGACAAAAAAACATATTTGGACCCTTAGGGTGAGCCGTCCACTCCATAGAACTGAGGTCCGTTATTCTGGAAAGCTGCATTTACGCCAGTGAAATGGAGTATGAATCTGAACCTGACATTGTTGGCTATGTCTTCGACATAAAGCACTCCCAGTTTCAGGACCTAGTGTGGTCATGGTCCAGGTTGGCGGATCAGAGATATAACTAATCTTAAAATAGTTCCTGTTTGTCTTTACTGCATTCAGGAGTTATCTATCGAATCAATTCAAGCACATCTCTCATCAAATTGAAAGGGACTAGTGCGTCTCCAGTGCCTCTGGACTCGGATCATCCACCAAGACCCAACTTATCTTACTAGCAGCGGGAAGTGCAAACGTCCAGTTCTCACCCACATATCCATTCCTCCGAATTCTGGTATGCATACGGCTCTGAAGCGACGCATCAACACACTTGAGGAAGAAAATGTGCGACTTACAAATAAAATACTCAAGAAGCCGTACGTCGTCCCAGGAGTCATTCCACTTTTTGCTCAAATCCCATACCTGACTCTTCTTAGTATTCCGAGTCACTCCTATGTGCGTGATGGGCGAGCCATTCGGAGGCTCGTGAGCCTGACTGATCCTGTCTCCAACTTGATTGCTGAGTATGACCGACGTGTCATGCTTTCAGAGGATGAGCGTGAGATTGAACATGTCGCTGCGACTGATGAGTACGTGAACAATAAGATCTTATGCATTACTTACTTTGTTCATGTATCATAGGGAAGAACGCACTTTCCGCTCTTACAAAAAACTCATCCAGTGGTGCCCATCCATCGAGAAGCTCATGCAAACTAACCCAGGTAATGACGAACTAAGTTTGGCCTGCCAAGAGGTGAGTTGCTAACCAATCATTGTCCCAAGTGCTAAATTGTATCCGTTATAGCTGAAGAGAGGTGCAGATCGTGCCCGCGGAGACGATGCAAACACATTGAAGACTTCGGTGGCCACCTGGTTGAACGAACAAGACCCTCACCCCTCACCCCTCTTTCTTGTCGATGAGAAGACAGGAAGGGGATTTGTTCACGACGTTACTGGTCGCCTGCTTTGTCCAATTGACTACAACTGGCTAGATTCCCTGTTCGTACTTGAATTTGTTGTGTGCTCTACCTTGACTCCTCCACCAGCATCCGCAATGCAATCAGGCAATATCACCCACGTTATCCAGTCACTGCACACATGTGGCCATCCTTTCTGTATCCGAAATGTCAGTTTGACTTGCAGCACCCATCAACGGGGTTATTCAAAGGAGAACTTCTCGTAAGGGTATGTTATTGTATCATAAGGTTGGCAGTATGTACTCTGATTACTCATATTTCCGAGTCCAGAGCTTCCGATGCATATTCACATCTCCTAATTCCGCTCGCGAGGAATTCAAGAAAGAAGATGCAAATAACGAACCCCATGGACATAAAACCCGTAAATCTACACAGGGTATACGCACTCATTGCCATGTGGCAGGTTTACTCAACATGAAGTCCGTGCAGCCACGAGCAATCGCATACACTGCTGTGCAGGTAGGAACTTACTCTTGGTCGCATCCATGGCGTTGATCACTAATAGTAAGGGTTTAGCTCCGTTTCGCATTATCCAACAGCATGGCCTGGGACCTTAAGGACGACAACTTTGACTACGAGGTGTTCTACCACAATATTGTCAATTGGTTCGAGTGTCCCAGAACACGTGCTAAGACCAAGGAAATCGAGGACCTCCTTCTCTGGTGGAACTGGTAAGTCTGTTGAGAAGCTCTCAACATGTGCCATCTCATCGGATCTAGTAATGTATTCGGCCATCAATATACTTCCGCTATCATACCCCAGGACATCGAGAACTTATCCGTTGCAATGTCCATGGCGTAAATGCAATGCTATCTGCCCACCCCCTCATGCTAGCCTGCTTCAAGTCACTGTACTCGTCATGCACTACTTTGTGCATGCTGTAATTGGACGTTATGTTGTTTATCTGTACCACTTGTAATGATGCCAGACCTACCACTGGTTTGGTACATGTAGAAAAAAACTACTTGTCGAATGTGATTAACCTAATCACTGTCGGACTGGAGGCAAAGTTGCAACTCGTTTCATAGTCCTGAATCCCATGTAGCAAGCCTAGTGCACACTTGCCCATGATTCTATTCATCATTCTCTCTATTTTTTGATCAAGATGAACGAACGCAGTACTGCCGTCCCTGCTTGACTGTATATGTGGCATGCGCCCATTTTTTATCAAGGATGCACCTTGTCCTAGCTCAATCCATGATCTATGTTTTCGGACCATCATGCAACATTTTCCTTGTGCGATCTCAGCCTGAGGCTCTAGCACATACTAACACTAAATCTGATTTATGTTACGGCTGTTCCCTGCCTTCCCCGGTGTGTTCGTAATTCAAAGGGGTCAGTTGTACTAGACATCCTAAGTTATTGTTGTTGTGCACTGAACGTTCCGGGGCAGTATGGTATTCAAAAGGTCCCCATCACCGATCTATCCCCATCCGCCGTCTAGTATATGTATTACGTTTTTCATACTTACTGTTTGTGGGTTGAGCGGATCATAATGTTTAGGTTTGAGGTTCCAACATGACGGTACTAGGAATGGAGAGCGACATTATAGACTAACTTAATGTGATAAACTTCAATATGTGGCTAGAATATCTTGCCACCAAATCCCTTTGGGGAAGCTCCTCCGGTGTTGAGTCTCATCCTGTTGAGGCTGTTGAAACAGTCTACCGGTCACCTCACTTTCCCTGCCAACGCTTGTAGCCCACCTTTGCCAGCTGGTCACCAGCCAGCGCCCTCCATAGTACATGAATATATCTCATTTTTTTATCCTGCTCATCGTCATGAACGAACTCGAGTCACTGTTCAAGTGTGGACCACCATGCAATCGCACGTTTTCAGATTCTCGTGGCCTCTCCCATCATCGTAACAGTTGCTTAACTTACAAACAAAGGCAGACTGTACGAACTCTCAATGCAAGGGCTCAACGGCTACTAAAACACAGACTTGAAGAGTCTGCTAGAGATCAATCATTCGCAGAGCCCCCTAACGCAGCCAAGAAGCCAAGAATCATGGCATTGCCGAATGCTCACGATGTATGCATCATATACTGCCGCTTTACAATACAAATACTGAGTCAGGTCATAATAGCTGGCAGTTCTTGCTGCATCAGAGTCAAACGATATTTCGACCTTGTCTATTCCTGCCAGACCACATGCGCACCTGGCACCTGCTCTGGCCCTCAGTGCTACCACTGCCTCTTCGTCTTTCCCCATGCCAGATCAGACTGTTCTATCTCCGGATGTAATAACAGATCCAAGCCTAGAGGCGACCTCTGAGTCAACCGAGCAACCCACTGTATCTAAAGCGCGCCCATCCCGTGTACACCGCTTACCAGTTCATTATCGTGATCTACTTCCTGAAGTACCACCGGCTGTGCCATTAGTGGAGAGTGCAGGACCCTCTTTTCCCAGACGGGTTATCCTCTATGTTTTTGATTCGTTCAAGACATTATTCAATTCATTTGGCATTGCTCGAGAGTATCGTCATCGTCCCTCATATGACCCCGATTCATTTGTCACTCTCGGTGATCTGTCCAACTTGCCCACCTGCCAGGAATTCGATTCCGCACCTGACCTGGCTGAAGAGCCTTTCAGGATACATGCACCTCCATGGCCATGGGCAAATATGTCCATATGGCGATTGATGTCGTGGAAGTTGACAGGGAGTAACCAAAAGTCGAGTGCCGAAATCACTCGTCTTGTCCACGATGTACTTCAATGTCCAGATTTCAGGCTAGAAGACCTGGCCATGTTTGATGCATCACACGAGTCACGGAAATTTGACGAAGTCCCCGCCACTAAAGATGCAGGGTGTAGCAAGCTTGGTACAGATTACTGGAGGCAGACTTCAATAGAAATTCTCGTTCCCACCCGCCAGAAACAGTCGAAATCTGGGGGACATCCATTCACCATTCCAGATCTCATGTATCGTCCTATTACCTCCGTTATATCAGCAGCTTTCTCTGAGCCACTAGCAAGGTTCTTTCACCTCACACCCTTCAAACGTGTCTGGAAATCTGTGTCCGATAGTGGTCCATCACAGCGGCTGTATGATGAGTTGTATTCATCGGACACCTGGATCAATGCCCACGATGAAATACAAAAACAAAGAAGGGCGGATGGTTGTCAACTCGAGAGAGTCGTTGCGGGCCTGATGCTTTGGTCAGATTCAACGCAGCTTGCTCAGTTCGGGCATTTGAGTGCATGGCCCATTTACCTCTTCTTTGGAAACCTGTCAAAGTATATTCGTGCATCTCCGGTTTCAGGTGCATGTCACCCTATCGCTTTGATCCCATCTGTATGTCGTCCACTGTTCTTCGGTGTACTATGTTCATTCAGTCTCTAGTTGCCGCAAGATCTCATCAAAACTATTATGTCTTTCTCCCGGCAAAAAAGTTATGCGGATGTCCTCACACATTGCAAACGAGAATTATTTCATGCGGTTTGGCATAAATTACTTGACGACAATTTCTTGGAAGCATATGAGAATGGTATTGTGGTCAAATGCTATGATGGTATCTATCGGCGTATCTACCCAAGGATTTTCACATACTCGGCAGACTACCCTGAAAAGTAAGTGATGGCATGATTTGTGTGCGAATAACTATCTGATCTCATGTACAGAACCTTGATAGCAACCATTCGAGATAAAGGTCATTGTCCATGCCCGCGCTGCTTTATCTCCAAGCCGGGTTTATGTCGCCTTGGGTCCGTGAATGACCTCAAGGCTAGGGTATCTCAGCTGCGTACTTACTTTCACAACAAGATTGTCACTGCAAGAGATCTGATCTTCCGCCTTGGCCGGCCCCTTAAAGCCTCAGCCGTCGAGATTTTGCTGAAGGAGCATTCGCTTGTACCAACCCTTGTAAGTTTAAATCGATTCTCTGTCACCACATTATGAATTATCTGATACATATATCATACTTGAAGAATGCATTCGTAGAGCGTCTGTCGCCACTTGGCTTTGACCTATTCCCTACTATTGTTGTTGATTTCATGCATGAGTTTGAGCTTGGAGTGTTGAAGAATGTTCTGAAGCACTTGATCCGCATCCTGCATAGCCTGGACCCATGTAAAGTTGCAGTGTTGAATGAACGGTAAGAAAATACCGCAGTTCGAGGTGTAAACCAATCTAACTCTGCAGTTCTTGATAGCTACTCTTCCATCTCCTCATTTGGTGTTGATGCTATACGGCGTTTCCCTGCTGATGTAGCAGAAATGGGGCAACGCACAGCCCGTCACTTTGAGGATATGCTCCAGGTGAGTACACAGTGAGTCTGTATGTGAAACGGCAATAACTATTGAATGTACACAGTGTGCCATCCCTGCCTTCGAGGGGCTCTTTCCTGATAGACACGACAGCTCGATCAGAACACTCCTTTTCCGGCTGGCTGAGTACCATGCATTAGCGAAGCTCCGCCTACACACTGATGATTCACTTGACCTATTTGAAAGGTCAATGAAAATACTTGGTCGAGAACTTCGAAAATTCGCTGACATAACCTGCCCTGCATTCAAGACCACGGAGCTGCCTGGTGAGGCTGCAGCACGTAAGCGGCGCCAAGAAGCTCAAGCAGAAAGGAAAGGCAGAAGTGCCACCTCACAGACTGGCCCTCGCCCGAAGACCTTCAACCTATTGACTTACAAATTCCATTCATTGGGGGATTACGTCCAAACCATACGACACTTCGGCACAACGGATTCATATACAACACAGACCGTAAGTCAGACCCCTGACCATTCATGGAGCATTGGCCACTGTAATTGACTTCGCTTCAGGGTGAACTTGCTCACCGCATGTTCAAGAAGCTGTACAGTCTTACAGGCAAACGTGATGTCTCGCAGCAACTTGCAAAGCACCACCAGCGATTCACCTATATACGACGACAGCAACAAATTAGTAACCCACCCACATTCGAAACCGAAACCTCTGACCTGAATGCGATACCGGAACTTCATCATGTACTCTCCAGATCTCCTAATCATACGGTGAACCTCAGGAAATTTCTCTATGATTGTCGTACTCAGGGTGATCCAGCAGTGAAGGTATGTGCAATATCGACCAACCGCTGAGCGTCTTGATGTCAGGCTGACTACTTCCTCAGGGCAATTTCATCCAACAATTGAAGGATCACCTACTGTCCAGGTTATATCAATATGATTATGATGGAGATGAACGACAGTTCACTGATGTCGAACGCAGCTATGTACATTTTGTCAACAACCTCAACCGCGTGATGGACTCTAAGACCTTCCGTGTTAACTATACATCCTATGATGTCCGTCGACACCAAGACTTCGTGCGACCAGGTTGTGGAGGCATTGTCATGACCCTTTCCAGAGAGGACAATTCCGACTCTGCACACCCCTTCTGGTATGCTCAAGTGATCCGCGCATTTGTTATTCCCGTTGTACATGCTGCGCCGGACGCTCGGGACCGGTCTCAACGATTAATGGAAGTATTGTGGGTTCGCTGGTTGGGTGTGCAACCAAATTATCGTTGGGGCTTCAAGGAGGCTCGGCTGCCGAAAGTTGGATTCGTCCCAGATGATGATGACAACGCATTTGGCTTCCTTGACCCTTCCCTCGTCCTCCGTGGTTGCCACCTCATCCCAGTGTTCTCTGAAGGCCGCACTGATTCCCTTCTGAGGCATGGTGAATCACTTTCCAGGTTACCAGGAGAGACTGATGACTGGAGTGCGTTCTATGTCAATATGTAAGTTTTTAGCTGAATTACTGCTGCAAGCCTCTGACACGAATGTAGTTTCGCAGACCGAGACATGTTTGCTCGCTTTATTGGCTTCGGAGTTGGTCACAAGCACCAGAATCAAAGCGAGAGAAGAGGCGAAACGTGGTACAATGAAGACTTCGAATATGATGATAGACAAGCCAGTGGGAATGGTGATAATGAGGGCAGTCTGAAGCACTGTGGCCTTGATCACACGGACGACGCTGATATTGTCGAGGATGATGGTCAGGAAAATAATAACGATATTAGCGAAGATGAGGAGAGCCAGGACGACTACTCGGACAATGACGATGACGACGAAGGCGAAGGCGAAACTGATGCCAGTGAAGATGAGGAGTTGGACTTCGAGTTCTAAACGTTATGTCTGACTATGGATGGGTTTACGATTCCCAACGAATACTGTTGATAGACATCGCACCTCGAAATGGTTTACCATTGTGATTAATAATACATCCGCGTTCAATGTAAGGATCGCGCCGTGGTTGTGCGAGGACACGTGATCGAACTGGCCATTCACGACGTCGACCCGTACTGTTTCATTCTTTTCTTCGTTTCTTCTATGTCGCGTCCCTTTTTTACACTACTACTCGTTATTCCCCGTAAGCGACCGGCGATGGTATGTTCCGAATATCTATGTTTTCCCGTTTATCTAGATACTTCATAGCCTCCCATCGCACCGTATTTAAGACCGTTCTTTTGACCCCGACCAAATCATGGAATCAGTCCATCATCGACCCATCGAATAGATCCCTCGTATCCACTTTCCAGCTCGTACATCCAGCTCTATCGGCGCGACGTATCGCTGCTTCCTAACAATCGCCACTCTACTTAATCCGTCCCCTTCGAACTCGCCACCCCCGGTCGTGATCTGTGCACAACGCCGGACCACCCATTACAGTATAGCTAGCGTATGAGAGCATACCGGCAATTACCAAGGACTCCCTGTTCGAATAGCACACGCAGGGTGTGTGAGCGCCTGGCGGACGGTAATGATACCAAGGTAAGGAACAGTCTTGGCATATGGGTTGGTTGGATGAACGAGGCACATCTGTCGACAGTGTCGACGAAACCTTCAAAAGCGCGACATCACCACCGGGAAGAGTACATTCCTCAATAATGTGCCGTGTAGCGTTTAGTGCATCATTATAGTGTCCTTCTCACCGATCCCGACTTCACTGCTCCCGCCAACCTTGGGACGACAACACCACCACTCAACTTGGCCAGTCGCTCCTGCAATTTGGTTTCGTCAAACTCCCTCGTCGAAGAGTCGTCGAAGAAGAGTCAGCGACAAGGGCACAAATCTGTTCACAACGTACCTCGGGCTGGTTGGTATCCTTGACCCCCTCGCAGAGCGAGGTTATGGTGAAGGGTAACTCCACTATCACTGCGTGGTGTACTAATGTCTGTGCCGATCATCGGATCCGCTATGGATGGTGAAGAGTGGACTCCATAGTGGAATGACGCTACTGTGGGTACCGCATGGCAGCAAACCCGGGTGCCCGCACGACCTGTAGGAGCGTACCTGGCGTTCCCAGGTATATCTGACTCCCCGCTGAGCAGGAAGTCCCCCCCCTTCCCACATGTTTCACCCACATCGCAACCAATGCAGTCGAGGGTCGCACCCTCCTCATGCCCTAGTCGCCTCTATGGATTGGCCAAATCCCCTGATAGGGCGTTAGATTAGTAGCCGTTACCCTAAGCGACTTTGGTAGGGCGTCGGTCGGGGCAGCGGCAGCCCCCTGATAAGAGCTTTCGCAGGCTCGAAACCGTTGCCTATCCCGTCCCCTCACTCGTCCCTACTCGAACTGTATGCGGCGTTCCCGCAGTCCGACCCTAATCCTTGGAGAGGGTGCCCGACGGACGAGCAAACGGGCTCGAAAGCCCAAGCATCCCCTCTTCACACACAGGCATCGGCCATTGTCTGACATCATGCAACACTGGCAGGGCCATGGCAGCCTTTCTTCGGGTCTGGGTCGCGCTATTCTGCGATCTGTGACAATGCCATGACCATCAACCTGACCTATCATTGCCACGCTTGCTCACCAGCCTCTCTTGTTCGCCCGCTGTTACTCGCCCTTTCCATGGCCTGTGTTTATGTACCCATTTCTGAGCGCGTGAACGGGCATGCTCTCATCCAGACTCGTTGCGGTTCAATGCAGACCAGGACGCACTATCGCCCCCAGGGTCCTTCACCGAGCCTACATCGTATTACCTTGGTACTCAGTCACCATCAAACTCACGAGCCTAGCAGTTTCAAGATTCAACACTACTGAGCGTCACTCCGGAGGCCCTACAGTCTTAAAGATTTACTTGCCTCTGACATCACCATTGGATCCCGCCAATATCAACCGACAGGGCTTCATTGGAGGTGGTGCACTTGCCTCAGCGGACTCCGGCCGAGGCACTTGGTGAGGGAGAGGGACTGCGCTGGATACGACACCTACGCGGCTTCGCAGAGGAATGAACAAGTCAGTCTAGACCAGTGAAAGTAGTCACTGGCAGGCGGTCGTGGTCGGAGCACACCTCATTATAGGTCAATGCTGATTTTTAAACCGATAGAAACCTTCTCTTCCCCACCTCGCTCCCCCAACTATACGCGACTAGCCTTGCGTTAGGTCCCGCTCTATACACCCAGTGCGGTCACTGCATTGCTTACTCCTTTCACTTGTTGCAGCTGGGGGTTTCAGAAACAGCCCTTGGAAGGGTGGCGGTCGAGGTAGCGGCGAACTCCCTGACGAGAGCTTTCGCAAACTGGAAACCACTGCCTCTTTCCTATGCCTGCTCGTACTGCGCCGAGAACGGCCTCTCCTATTGCGCTGTCGTCTCTCGTACAGTGAATAAGGGTTAGGCTGCGAGCGCACCTGTGGGGTAAGCTCATACGACGCGTTCGAGAAATTATGGGTGACACTCTCGATCCTCTTGAGGAAGAAGACAATTCTGATGTTGTAGTCCCTAACGTTGAGCCCGATGGTCCAGATAGTACATAGAATTAGTGCGGTCGACAGCGGGTTGGATGATTTATTTTTGGTTGCTAAGAGTACCTTCCCGAGCGTTTAGTACGCAAACCCCATTGTCACGTAATACAGTTACTACTAGTAGTCCCCAACGCTCAATGCCAGACGAGTGGCGGAGACTCGGAAGAAATTCTCTACCCTTGTCAACTCCTTGGCTCTGATTTTCTTACACCCGTTCGACCGTGTCAAGTTGTCGTCTGATCGTCTCGGCCTCTGATATTTCTGGGCATCGTGGACGCCGGCACCATCTCTCTGGCAGTCCGAATCGCTCTCGACATCAACCTTCGCCTCCTGGACCTCACCATCCCCTCTTGGGCTCGTGTCGACCTGACACATTCGCTTCATCGACGCACCAGTTCTAGGGAAACGCACGGGTACGGTGAACACCGCGGTTGTTTGTGAACGGGTATGGAGGGTACGGGTACGGGTTGGGAAAGCTATACCCGCTCGTACACCGTACCCTTTACCGCGGGTTGGCGGTGTTCTACGGGTTTTTTGTAAAGTACCGCTAATGGGACCCCTCGGGGACTTGGAGATCCAATAGAGACCCTTAAATGTCGGGCTTTTGACTAAGCTTCACCTTCGAACGGAACTACAATAATGTCAAAAGTTGAAGCCGCCACAACTGAAAGTGCTCCACCCAAGTCAATGCTATTCTGCATCTTAGAAAGAACGGACTCGGGCGGCGAAGAGTGCAATATATCGGGGGAAGGTGTCAGTAGTGTGGCAACCACTCATAGAGTCCCCGCCGAGCGGCACAAAAGCAGCAAAGTTGGACCACTGGAAAACTCTTCGGCATTAGTGTTTACTGCTCCGAGCCACCATGCCTATCATTAGGCTCAAACACCCCCCCAGAACCATCTGACATTGTGTTTTCGGCATTGACGCACTCTCGGGTACCTATCAATTCTTCCGAGTCGCCCATTTCGGACACTGCTAAAACAACCATTTTTAAAGGCTGTCATCAAAGGTGTAGACACTTTAGCTCGAGTCCTGGCGTTGAAGACAGTGCGCTATCGATCACTCTCTTGTTCCTCACATTCTAAGGTTACTCAGGCTCATGCTATTGACCTGACATGCTCAGACTCGGAGGGCCTCACTGCCACGAGTGACGGGGAAGACCCAGTCGCTGAGTTGGGTATGTGAAACATTATTGGTGCTGGATCATTCTTTCAGCTGATCCCACCGTCATGTACAGCGGCTCTGAAAAAAGCATGGCGCTCACCCATTCACTCGTTCTTCTCGAACGGTGTTGAAATTCAGTACCACGATGGCCGGCTTTTCCATTCTTTCCCTGCTCTGCTCGTAGGTGCAAGACTTCTTCGAGAGGTTGTAAAACAACTGTTGCACGTACCCCGTCATATGGTCCATTCCAAGTATGTACTTACATTCCGGAATGTGGGTATACTTACAGACACTATCTTAGGCACTGAGTCGCGGCAAAGACGACAACGACGTTCTCGAGGTACG